>VKOC01017382.1:0-38015 GCA_009364415.1 Spea multiplicata
GTGATTGCTAACAGCAATCACAGCAAGCACAGTCCCATAATGCCTAGGTTCCAGCATTTACTGGATGGATGTGTAAGTGCTGGAACCTAGGCATGATGGGACTGTGACTACTGTTAGCAATCACACTCCTATCATGGCAAGTCAGCCAGTACATGCTGAAACCTAGCTAGCTGCCCCCCTTGTGTAGTGATGCTGCCAGCAGTATGGGGTCTGCACATCACTTACAGCCACCCTGTACCAGCATGTACTGGCTGACTTGGCATGATAGGAGTGTGATTGCTAACAGCAATCACAGCGAGCACAGTCCCATCATGCCTAGGTACCAGCATTTACTGGTTGCCTGGGTATGATAGGAGTGTGATTGCTGTTAGCAATCACACTCCTATCATGCCAAGTCATATTGCTAATTTTGTCCAATTGTGTGTTACCTACTTTTATTAAAAATGTGAGGTTTTATTATTATTTTTAAAGGTGGGGGTCATTTTCGGTTTTGGCTAAGTGAACCCTGAATGTTTTGGTCCAGAATTTTCATTTTAGTTCATCCCTAGAATAAATCTAGGGAATCCTGAATTTGTAGTCGCAAAACTTTCTAGGCCCAGAAAATAAGTGAGAGGAATAGTAAAGGTTTTGTGTCATTTTACTTTATTTTAATCTGCATATTTTATTAAAGGCCATATTTTTTGTCACAGTGAAAAATGAGTGCGGCCCTCGCACGTGTACAATTCTGATGAAGTGGCCCACTGCAGAAAAAACTTGGACACCCCTGGATTATGCCCTTTGTACATGCGCCCCTTTTTCTTTGATTTTTTTACAGATATGATTCAATATGTAAATGGGATTTGTTGAATTTGTTGAAAAAAATTGTTGGGTAAAAATCATGTTTTTTTTAGGGGGTGGGGGGGCCCTTAACAGATTCTCGCACCCGGGTCCTGAGGCGTCTAGTTACGCCCCTGGCCACGTCCATTCCTGTGCCCTATGCAAAGGGGATTGCATAGTCAGTACCACGGGGGAGTGGTCCGACCAAGTCATCGGCAGTATCGAACATGAGAGCAAGAGGTCGAGATGGGACTGGGAGAGAAACAAGTAATCGAGGCGGGAGTAACTGTTATGCGGTGTAGAATAAAATGTGAATATCACGATCCGCGGGGTGCATGGACCGCCAGCAATCGATCAGGTGAGCGTCACCCAACAATTTGCGAATGGACCGTAAGTGGCCGTGTGGGACACAACAGGTCCCGCCGGAGGTATCCAGCGTGGGGCATAGCGGAACATTCATGTCACCACCGAGAACCAGGAGCCCCTCTACAAAGGAAGAGAGGGACAGCATAATGGAGCGGAAGGCGGTGTTTTGACCCCTATTAGGCAGATAGACGCTGGCGAATGTGTACATAACCTCGGCAATGGTGCCCTTAACGAAAGTGAATCGACCGGACGCTTCAGACAGTATCTCTGACCAAAAAAGGGATTGATTTAACGATCAGAATAGCAGTCCCCTTAGTCTTAGCCTCGGGGTTAGACTAAGGGGACGGGCTAAAGTAGCCAGTGGGGTAATGAGAGTCTCGAAAACTGGGAGCCCGCCCCTCCCTAAAATGCGTTTCCTGCAGGAAGACAACTGACGCTTTATGTAAACGGAATTCCCTCAGGGCTCTATATCTCTTTTCAGGGATGTTAAGGCCCTTGGCATTCACAGAGAAGAACGTCAGGGGGGCCGGCCGGAAAGCCATCGGGAACAGCAATGGACTCGAGACCCAGGGAAAGAGACGGGAGGGGGGAGAACCAGGGGGAGGGAGAAAGGGAGACCAGTGGGGGGAAGGACTGACAAGGGGGAAGGGAAACTTGGGGCAGGTGTGTCGTCTACCGGTGAAACCCCCCCCGCCCCGGGCGAGGGAAAAGGGTCACCAATAGAACACTACAAGGACACGGAACCCCGCGTGGGGCAGAAAAGTTAGGAGTCAAGGAAGGTAAGACAACGAAGGCAACAGCAACGCTGTCTATTATAACAATTGCAGTGGAGCAAAAAACGCACCACTGTAAGGCAGTCATCAGGTAGAAGGCAGTTGATATGAAACAGAGCGGTATCGGCGAACGGCCCAGTGAGAGAGATGAACAGCAAGTAAGTAATAATAAGAACACACACAAAAAAAGTGTCTCGTGAAGGTGTGGAGCTGCACAGAGCCGCAGTAGCAGCAAAGCCCGCATGGGGCAATTAGAACTGTAGTACAAAAGAGCCATGGAGAAGTGACCGCTGCAAGAGGGAGGTCCAGCAGGCAAAAACAGGTCACCTTGGAAACCTAAAGTGTGAAATGCAACTGCAGAGTGTGGGCACTGGCGGAAGGGAAGTCGAACCGTCGCGGGAGCAGGCCATAGAGGACCCAGCCGCAGTGTTCTTGTAAAAAAAAAAAAAAAGTGTAGGTGTAGGTGTGGAGCAACGCGAGGGCACATACGGACACACACAGCGCCCCGGTAGAAGTCACGAGCCGGGGAACAACACAGCAGAAAGTATGCCCAGCCAGCGGCAACCACAGAGCGTGAGCGGGACAGGCGCAACCAGAGTTTCAACAGCGCGGTGTGTGAGAGCGTAATGCAATAAGCTGGTGCCCAATAAAGGGCCGGTCAGAGCCCACAGGGGATGCGCCGCGGTAGCAGCGACCACAAGAACACCCCGTGGGGCGATAGCAGAGCAATAAAAACAATAAAAACAAAAAAGATATCAAACAAGGATAACAAAAACGAAAACAAATCGGCTCACGTGAGCCATGCGTCTCGCATGGTGACAGCTGCAGAGTCTCAAACAATGTCCACAGGCGTAGGGCATTGCAGTGACGGCCGGAGCCGATGAAAGGAGGTTGGTGAGAAGCAGCACAGGCTCTCCGCCGTAGACAGTCAGTCCTCCTGCCGCAAACGCTGGGCGTCCTCCACCGGGTCACAGCGCGTGGGTCGCGGACGACGGTCCCCGCGGCGCGTCGTCTCCGGGCCTGGGTCCCTATCAAGCCAGTCCTCCACATCGATAACCGGCAGGTCCAGAGCGCGAAGGAAGGGGCCAACATCCGCAGGGGTCCGGATCGTGGCGGTAGCGGTGCCACTGCGGGCCGTCAGGGCGAACGGGTATCCCCAGCGGTAGGTAATCTGGCGATCTTGCAGGGCGGTCGTGACAGGTCGGAGCGCCCGCCTGGCTTGCAGCGTAAAGCGAGAAAGGTCCTGGAACAGGGAGACCCTGTGACCCTCAAATGTCCAGAACCGGTGGGCCCGCGCCGCCCGCATTATGTCTTCCTTAAGGGCAAAGCTGTGGAGGCAACAAACGATATCCCGGAGAGGGTCACCCGGGCCACTGCCATAGCGCAGGGCTCTATGAGCACAGTCGAGCTTGATGGGTTTCCTACCCGCGTCGGCTGGCCAGCCTAAGATCATGGAAAACAGCTGGTCCAGCAGGCCTTTGAGGTCTTCGGGTCGCTCGCCCTCAGGCACACCCCGCACCCGGATGTTGGAGCGTCGGCCCCTGTTGTCCAAGTCCTCCAGTTGGTAAAACAAGGTGGCTAATTGTGAAGAACAGGAACGCTTAAAGGTGGAAAGTTGGCGATCCACATCACGCATTCTGGTCTCGGCAGATGACACCCTCGCGTCCAGCCTCGAGATGTCCGCCCACAGAGCCGTAACCTCGGCCCGGACGGTTTGTTTCACCTCTGTCACGAGGAGGCTAAAGTCATCCTTAGTCGGCAAGGAAGAGAAAATCCGACGCCAGTCCCGGGCAAAAGGCTCCGGAGGGCTCTCTGGGCATCGCTGAGACAGGTCGTCCTCCAAGGCCTGTGGGCACCGGCGCCTCAGCCGTCTCCTCCGGCTGTGAGTGTAGCAGGGCCGGGGTCTGGAAATACTCCCGCAGGGACGCCGCAGGAGGCTTGCTGCTGGTCCCTGGGGTGCCAGGGTCCGACGGAGCCCTTTTGTTCCTTCCCATGTCGGGTTTAGCAGGTGCAAATTGTAGATAGAAGGAGCGAGTGGTGGGGAGCTCTCAAGTTAAGCGGCCATCTTCCTTGCCAGGCTAACCACGCCCCCTGGCTCATTTTTAAATCATAATGATAACAGATATCAACTAAATGGCCCTGATCAAAAGTTTACATAACCTTGAATGTTTGGCCTTGCTACAGACACACAAGGTGACACACACAGGTTAAAATGGCAATTAAAGGTTAATTTCCCAAGCCTGTGGTTGTGTATAAATAGTCAATTAGTTTGTTAGCTCTCAAATGGATGCACTGAGCAGGCTAGATACTGAGCCAAGGGAAGCAGAAAAGAACTGTCAAAAGAACTGCGTAACAAGGTAATGGAACTCCATAACGACGGAAAAGGATATAAAAAGATATCCAAAGCCTGAAAATGCCAGTCAGTACTCTTCAACCATTTATTAAGAAGTGGAAACATTGGAGATCTCTTGATACCAAGCCAAGGTCAAGTAGACCAAGAAAGATTTCATGCAGCTCTCCGGCCATGGAAACCCATTCTGTGAAGCTCTAGCCACACAGTTTTTGTGCTGATATTAATGACAGTGGCAGTTTGCGAACTCTTCGGCTGTAGAATCAGCAGAGAGTTGGCAACTTTTACACACCATGTGCCTCATTACTCAGTGACCCCGGCCTGTGCTTTACGTGGCCCTCTGCTTCATGGCTGAGATGGTGCTGTTCCTAAACCCTTCCACTTTCCAATAATACCACTTACAGCTGACCGTGGAATATCTAGCAGGGAAGAAATTTCACAAACTGACTTATTGCAAACGTGACATTGATTGACCGACCCATTTTTTTCACAAATGTTTGTAAATGCAGACTTCATGGCTAGGTGCTTGATTTTACACACCTGTGGCAATGGGTCTGATTGAAACACCTGAATTCAATATTTAAGAGTCGCCAGTACTTTTGTCCCTATAGTGTATGCCCACACATTACTACTACTAATACACACAGAATCTATATAGTGTATATTGTTAATCTATAGAAAATGAAACAGTCGTATGCACAGCGGCCCAAATTGAAGTAAATATCACTTAAACGCAGGAGAAGTCCACATCATACAGAGATACAAAGATAAAAGGGACTGTTGGCAACTTTACATTTCACAAAAATACAAGAGCAGCAACTGATCGATGTGTGCTCCAGTACTGTGATAATTACTGAGGTGTGGGGATGTATCATATTCTAGCTCACTGAGGTTGGATTATATAATACGTGTAACGTAAATAGAGTGGGTATGGAACACAGGAGCAGGGCCAGCCCTAGGATGTTTAATGCATTAGGTGACGTATGTCTTGGGCACGTCATGCTTTAGACACTTGATTATTAATATAAGAGAGAATGTTGTAGGGTGAGCAGTACTATGTTTTTTTATTTCAGAACATGCTATCATAGTTTGAGATGTCCATTCATCCTTATCTTGTAATTAGTTTTCATATTAGTTAATTATTATGTGGCCTTGTAATTAGCCAATCCAGAACTATGTACCTAATTAACCTTGCTAACGATGCATTTTATTAACCGGATTTAATTACTCTACATGGATGAATGAAAGGAGAAAGTCACTATCCATCTTGAGCCATGGGTAATTTTGAGGTTAAGGCCTTTCTCCCCCAAATTTATTTTTTTTAATGTTTATTTAATTACCTGGATTTGCAGTTAATTGCAGGTTGACTCAACACCGTTTGTTCTCCCTGGCCATTATGAAAGGACAACATTGGCAAATTTCTCTTGCACCCTGTATAATGCAAAGTAAAATTGACTAGGTGACTTTGAAGGTATCCAAGATTGTTTCCCCATGGTATCTAAGCATTGTGCAGAGCCATCCCAGTCCTTGCAGGAAAAGCAAAACTATTATGATTATTGTTATTATTACATATTATTCATAAACCATCAGCTGCGTTTAATGCCATAGAGACTTCAGGGTTTAGAAATGAATACACAAAACCTTTTGTTACCATGATGAGTTTACCAAAATTACATTTAGCACTTCAGGTTAGCATAATCTAGAATGACAGAACACCACATGGCATGATTTCCGGAATAAGTGAGATGGGCAAATCCTTGACAGGGGTGGGTGTAGAGTCATACTTTATTTTAGGTGTATAAATACCCAGTACATATTGATATTTCTAAAATGCAAGTAAACAATATACTTTGGTTCCATCTTTATACCCGTATTTTAGGCAGGAGATCATTTTTCATATTAATATTTTGTAAACTTTTGTAAAATGGTATTACACAATTGAGTTTTTTTATTTGTTATTTTTTTTCAGTAAGTGCTGTTAAAATGGAAATTAATATCTCTAATAACAATATATTGTAATTTAAGTTGCATTATCCTGAATGTGACAGACATTCTAATTTTTGTTATCTTTGGTTTGCACTTTCCACTGAGTAAGAAATACAGCGCTGTCACCCTTTCCACAAGCACACAAGGTTAATTGTGCAAATTGGAAAATCATTATAATAACATTATAATGATTACTACTGAAAATAATTACATAACATACCTCAAAATCTCAGGTATACTACATAAGCTTATATATTATTACATTATTCTGTAAATCCATTCTTAAAGCTCATATTAATTCATACGTTTACATTACGTAGTTCAAATTGGACTGATCTCCCATAGGGAGATGTGTTCTGACCCCATAACTCAAAGGGTAAACATTACCATTAATGTGTTTAATGCATTCATTAATACACAATTTATTTTGTGTGTTGTATTTCAATTGAAAAAGGCGATCATTCACAATTTGTGACTTTCCTTTTCCTGAAATGAAATTGTTGTAGTACCAGCTTAATCCTCAAGATTGTAAGCTTGTGAGCAGGGCTCTTTCCACCTAATGTATCGTTCTAACAATTCTAGTCTTGTCATACCCCTTGAATATATGTATTGTATTGAGCGCTGCGTAAATTGTTGGCGCTATATAAAAGATAATAATAAATAATACTAATAAACAGATAGTGATGCCAGCATAATGGTCCTGTCCTCCAGGCATTTATTCAATACTGACCAGTGCCAGCTGTGGGTACAGAAAATAATTAAAATGATTACAGATAGCCTTGGTCACTCGCAGCAAAAGAGTTTATGCTAAACAAATTATGCTATGTACTGCACAATAAGCTACATGCACCAGTAGACAGGAACGGTTATATTTCTGTTTCCTAATACAGTAAATGTATCTATGTTGAAGAAACAATAGGAAAAAAGTTTTTGTTATATATCATTTTGACAAAACACAAAATTGTTTATATGATTGTTCATAGTTATAGGTTTCAGAAATGACAGCTGGTAGGGTAGAGATGGATGTCTGATATTATCTTATGCAGATGAAGTGGTCAAGTGACCATAATATTCATAAAATTCACCAACAAGGAAATGAAGATCTACATTTTTCTCGATGTTCCAAAATAGATATTTGATGAACTCAGAGCACAATGTTTGCTTTCTGCAGAGCAGTTTGGAAAAAGACAGTGGCGTATGCCCCAGGTGCCAATTGTAAGGGGTGCCACACTGGCACACAGAGGTCCTAAGTCTCCCGGAAATCCACTCTCTCAATGTCTTCCTACCGTCTCTGTGTTCTGTGTACCCGACTCTTTCCCGCAGCCCTGCTTCTTCTTTTGCCTCTTCTTGTTCTTCTGCTTCTTCCCATGTCTTTTTTCTTTATCCGCTTCTCCATGAACCAGGCTTTCCGGACAACTTCCGCAAAAGGGCGGAGCCTCTGAGTACACCTTCTCCCCGATTGGAGTAATAGGAGAGAGGCTGTTCCTGTGGCTCTGATAAAGAAAGGAACTCAAAAAAACAATTATTTTAATTATTTTAGAGAATAACATTTAAGAGTATTAATAATAATGTCAAAGAAAATAGTAACAAAAATACTTAAATTATATGTGTCTGTAATAGTTGCTTGTAGTCCTTGTGTGTTAAACAGCTGAACTGAAAAAAGCAAACATTTTTATACGAAGGACCAATACCATTCAGGGGTTGAGCCCCTAAGGATTGATAGCATACAATCAGCCAGCCGTCAGGATACAAAGGGTTAAATAAAAAAAAAGTCAGGGTGCAAGTCAGAAAGTCCAGAGTTACAGAAGGTCACAGTCAAAAGTGAATAGCCTAAGGCAGGGCTTGACAAATTTGTTTTGAATCTAGGAGCCAGCTAAAAAAGTTAACGACAATTTTCAACGACAAAAATGTCCCAAGGGAATTCCCCCCCTCTCCCTTAAATATAGGTCCACTTTACTCGAACCCCTAACCCCTATTTTTTTTAAAATACTTACATTTTCGCTTTTCTTTTTTTCCCGCTCTCCTCTGACGTGATGATCCTCTCCCTGTCATGAGGAACTCTTCTGTGAGCCCCACCCCCTTGAGCGTCACGTCTTGAAAGGGGCGGGATGAAGAGCCTCACTGAGGCACTGCCACTCAGCAGCATAGTGTGTGCTTACCACCTCCATGTTTCTCACCCTCCTCCAATGCTGAAACACAAAACGAAGGGAAAAAAGATTAGTGATTAAAAAAAAAAAAAAAAAAATCTCTAAAATAATACAATAAATAATAATAAAAAAATAAAGTGAGCTAAGTGATGTCATTGTGACATCACTGGCATTAAAATCATGTTCAAGAGGTCCCTTAGAGGGACTTGTTAGCTATACGTAAAGTTGGGTAGGAAGTGGATCCGGTAAGCAGGATAACAAACAGCAGAATCTTCCACAACAGGAACTAAACCACAAAATGGAGGGGTAACAGAGAGAAAGCAAGTCTATAAAATGATAGCCAGGTTCGGTACACAAGAGGTCAGGAAACACCGTTTAGTAGCCAAGGTCAGGATTGGAGAAGGCAAAAGAGTCACAGGAATAGCCAGGTTCGGTACACAGAACATCAGGATAAAGCAAATAGCAATGAAAAGGAACACAACTCGCCACAATAACTAAGCACTGCAGCCAGAGGAGGAGGCAGCAGGAACCACGTTGGATCCAGTACCCGCGTGTAGCTCTGTGGGGGTCTGGTGCACGGACCCTGACAGGACTTGATGTACCAAAAACCCCTGGGATTGAAGGGGTTAAAAACCCTTCTGTTAAGGAGTTAATTTTAAATTAGGTGCTCCTCTATATGTGATTGGAGCCTTCTTTGAAAGACCTATATCTTTTCATAAAAGATACCAATTGTATTGGGGTTTTTATGGATTTATTTTGCTTTTTAAAATCTATAATTAAAGCAGTTTTGTTTGTATCTTTGTTTATCTCCTTATGTTTTAATAAATCTTCTCTACAAAATCTTCTTTACTTGATTCTGTGCTTGCTGTACTAAATTACCAAAGGTTGCAGTTATTTGTCTTCGTACTCTGATAGATTAGATGAAATAGATTTTAGAACTGATACTATCAGTCTGCCAACGGATTATAAGCATTCTTATGAATTTTAGGGAGTATGAAGAATGTTGGAATCTCTGGACTAGGGGCTAGTAGATAGTTGTTTTGTTTTTATTTAGAACGCTCTATGTACTGTATGGCCTATGTCTAGAAGTGATGTCAAAAGATGTTTTCATAGCCTTCATTAAGCTGCCTGTCAAATTCATCTATTTCTAAACTTAGTTTTGTCCTGGAGGCTCCACCCTTTTTGCAGAGGCCAGATTAATGCAGACAGATTTGAGGGGTGGAGGGGGGGTTGCAGAAATACTTCTCTTATTCCGCAAATACATCTTCATTATTCTGGAGGCCTGGTTACCAGAGAAGTGTTCAAAAAAAGAAAATCGAACAAGGAAGATGGAAGAAGAGGCAAAAGAAGAAGCGGAGCTGAGAGAGTGAGAGTGGGTAAGAGTCTGAGAGAGATTACGAGTGAACGTGAGTAAGAGCATGGAGTGAGTCAGCCAAATATAGGATCTGCCCCAGCTGCTAAGTACTTTAGTGGAAGACGCAGTTCCAAAAGTAGGCATTTTCCTTGTAGATGCTAGCATCCATGACATGGTCCTTGGTGCATCAGGTATATTCAGTCACATTGGGTTTATGTACTATGGTACTATGGATTTATTTATAGAACGCCATTATGACATGACAATCAGAGCTGTTTCAGGGCATTTTTAACTATTTAACTATTTATGTTTTATGTTTCAACTATTTAAGCTTTTTAATATATATTGAATGGAGAAGAAGTGCTTCTTCTCTATAACAACTCCTGGGGTTAATTTCCATCGGCTTAATCACTGGCTGAGAGAGTAGAATTTAAACATAGATAGAGTAGCTTGGAACAACACATGACTACAGATGGGAAACATAACCCACTGTTTAAACCTACAAGAAATGCAATGCAAAGTCATAAATAGGTGGTAATATGTTCCCTATAGGATTTCATAATTTGATCCACAAGCCTTATTTTGGAGATTTAACAAGGTCCGGAGAACCTGCAATCATATATGAAATGACCAATACCACTGACCACTTCTTCATATCAACAGGGGAATTCTTGGTACTCAAAATTGATCTTTAGCTAGTCAACTCTTTTTGTCAATGAAGATCACTTTTGCAAAGAAATAAAAACAAGATGTGTGTGTAATCAGACTAATCACCAATGTTAAATGGAAAGGGGTCATTATAGCCAACCAAAGCCTAATTTTTTTCTCTCTGTCTGGAACCCTTGGTAACATCAAAATCCCTGAACTGGATAGAGTGAAATACTCACTAATTAAATGACTATTAAGTTGTAATTGTCATATTTTATGTTGAGGATGTTATATTTTTTCATTCTCTTTTAATTGTAATTTGATGTGCTTTTAATAAAATGATTTTCCTACAAAAATCCTGGGTCTGCTAACAAGAAAAAAGCTATCTGAAACTGGATTTTGGTTTACATGCTTGCAATCAATATATTATTCTGTTCTTAGGGTTTCCTTATCTTTAAGATAAAGGCACTGATGTGTTCCATACTTCTTTCATGCATTCTATTTGATTTCCTCCTCATCTTATACAGGTTAATAGGATTTGGAGTTTGAATCTGAAAGTGTCATTAAACTGAGCTGATAAACACACATCCACAGCAGAAACACAATTGAATATTGCTTTTCCTTTTGAGCACTGATGGCTTTGCTCCTCTTGATCAAATCTACTCAATGTGAAGGAGGTCGTACCTTAGATGATAAGACTTGTGTTGAGATATTGACTTGATATCTTTATAATGCTTTCCATCTGTAATTTAAAGCCAAGAAATATCCTGAAATCCTTGCTTGAAAAATTAGTTTTATTTCCTTGCTTGTTTTGAAACGGGTTGCTTTATTCTTTTGTCTCTGTGAAAACAGTTGTTGTAGTCACTATGTCAATCAGGCTCAGTTCTTTACAGTTTACAAAAAAAGTTGGGTTCCGTTCACTGTACAGAAAATATGAACATGATCTAGAACCTTGCCTAACTCTGTTTAAATTAATATGATTATATATACATATTTGTTTACTGATAATTGCTTAAAAACACAATGGTAGTGTGATGTAATCGATAAAAAAGAGAAGTATAGGAAACAGTATATAATAATTTAATAACATAAATAATTAAATGTCTCATCATTTCTAGGACTGACACATATAGGCCCCTTAAGATTTTGATTCATTAGGACTGGACTGTGGAAAAAAACAGCTTTGAACATTGAATTGAACACCAGACCTAATACTATAGTAATATTACTGTGCAGCACAAATTCTCGCGCCCCCCCCCATTTTTTTTTCTGTTTATCCTCCCTTAATACTCCATTACCCTTGTGCCTCCACCACTTTGGCTAGATAGATAAAACTGGATCCAGGCCAAATGACCTTGCACTCCATACTATATACACATTCTGCAGCAGCTGTTGTATTGCTCTCTGCTTGTTATATGTAGTAAAGCCTCCATAGATACCGTCAGTGATTAATTTATGGATAATAGAATTTTGGCTCTGTAGCATTAAAAGGGGTTAAGTAGACACACACAACCTCTTCCTAAAACATTTTACTGCTCCTACTCCAGGTCTGTGGGGCTACATTTAATTATGTGACCCCAGGGCCAGCTGCAGATATCTGTGGAACCCAGCCATATGGAGAAGGCTTCCAGATGAGACCAATGTTAGGCAGCCCTCCTGTAAATTTTCCACTATACACGAAAGACAGTTCATCTTTGAACCCTACCTAATTTGAAGCCATTTTGTTAAATTTCTTTTCAGAAATACAAAAGCTTTCATTTTACAGCCTCTGTTTGTGCTTTTTACGGTTATTTTCCAAAATAAAGTCTTTTCAAAAACTTCTTAAAATATGGAATGTTGATTTATCCAGAGAGCTTACGGTCTCATAAAATGTTTTCTGAAGAAAACACTTGAAAAACAAGACAAGATCTTTAAATATACCAAACTTCTATAATTTGTAGCAGTTTATGGCATTGTACATGAAGTGAATATAGCTTTTAGTTAGAAATGTTCTTGTTCTGATATCTTATCTTGTATTGCAGTAAAGTTTTCTGAAGATAAAAAGAATGAAAGAGACCTCCAAGTCACAATTTGTTTAAACACCGGGGATAATAGCTATGCACACGTTGTTTGCCAAACTAAAAATGGGAAATTATTGTGATTATAATTTATCCTGATCTTGGGTGAGTCAGCATTGCCCAAGGTAAGAAAACTCAGGACATTCATGTGACACGTTGCTGTATTTTTTTCCTGAATCCTAAAGCAATTTGAACACCAAGAAGGCATATTATTTTGTGCAATTGTATTATGTTGTATGTGCTATATTGGTTGACTCCAATAAAATATAATTAAAGGGATTGAACTGTCTATTAGTATTGGAAAAATGAGCATTAGCTACTAAAGATGGTCTAGAAAAAGGGAAAAAATAGTATGTAATTACTATTTCTGTAAATGTTTTGCTCAATAACAAACATATTATTATTCTAGCTGGGGAACTACCATATAAGCAAATTAAGTAGCTGCTCAAAGACAGCATTGGCCAGATGATATAACTGGGGAACCTATTCCTTATAAAGGTATATTACCATAGTGAATCCTTTGATCAAATGCATATAATAGGTTCATATGGCTTACTCAGTTATTCTGTTTACCAGATTGGATACATAGTCCTACCCTCCTTTAAAAACAACTGAATGGTAATAAAATGTAATACTTAAGTTAGAAGGTCTTGTGATTAATGGTGAAATGTTCCTTATTTAGTCATTCTTGATTCTTAAATGGAAAATCCAATAATTGCCATGAACATTCTCAATTAAAGCCTACAACAGTGAACACTGAATTATGCTTCTGGATGGAGGGTGTTGAATGTTTTTTTGGCCTCATATATCATTTTAGATTTTCATGTAAGCAGAAAGAGCCTGAGGGGCACGAGCGTTTCTATTCACGCTGCCCGGGTGTTAGGGTACCAGTGAATCAGGACAGAGGCAAAAAGGTACTGGTGAAAATGTTTATTAAAATAAAATAATAACAAGAATCCAAAGCATAAGACAAGCAGGTGGTCGTGGATCAAGCCAAGGTCAGGAGCCAGAACGGGTAGTCACACAGGCCAAGGTCAGGAGTCCAGAAATCCACGTAGTCCAAAATCAAGCAGGAATCAGCACCAGAATAGGAGTCAGGCAGGCTGAGTCATACACAAGAATAAAACACTGGAAGCATGCACTCACGGGTCTGGAACCCCGAAAGGGCAACCAGCAACTGAACTAGCTGGTTAATATAGTCACAGCCTGCAGGAAGAGGAGTGGTTAACTTGGACACAAAAGATGTAAGAGGAAGGGGGTGCGGTCTAACAAACAGAGAGCCATGAGGAGGAAAGCCAGTACAGGTTGGCCAAAACCCTGACAGTAACCTCCCCTAATGACCCCTCCCCCACAGGGAGGGACCAGGTTTAGAGGGGAAGTGCGTATGAAAGGCTTGTACCAGTCTAAGGATATGAACATCCTGGGCAGGCACCCAAGATCGTTCCTCAGGTCCATATCCTTTCCAATGAACTAAATACTGCAGGCGACCCCTGGACACACGAGAATCGATGATAGACTGAACTTCATATTCATCATGACGGAATCGGGCGAGGGCGAGGAGCTGAACTAGTGAATCGGTTGCAAACAAGTGGTTTCATCAGTGAGACGTGGAAGACATTCGGAATACGCATGTTGGGAAGAAGATCTAAGGCATAAGCAACTGGATTAACCTTGCGCAGAATACAGTAGGGACCCACAAAATGAGGGGCCAGTTTGTGAGAGGGAACCTGGAGGTTCAGATTGCGAGAGGATAACCAAACCCTCTCCCCGACCTGGTAGGAAGGAGCCGGAAGCCGCTTGCGGTCAGCCTGGAGCTTGTACCGTCGTGCTGATAACTGGAGTGATTCCTTGACCCGTGCCCACATGGATCGAAGTTCGCCTAGACGGTCCTCAAGAGCAGGAATGCTCTGGGGTGGAAAACTATCGGGTAGCATGGCAGGTTGCATCCCGTAGTTTACCAGGAAAAGTGAGAGACCAGAGACGGTGGATACATGGCTATTATGAGCAAACTCCGCCCAAGGCAACAGGTCAGACCAGTTGTTCTGATGATCCGAAACGTAACAACGAAGGTACTTCTCCAAGCCCTGGTTTGAGCGTTCTGCGGCTCCGTTAGATTGTGGGTAATAGGCTGAGGAAACGGAAAGGCGTATCCCCAACTGGAAAGAAAAGGCACGCCAAAAGCGAGACAGAAACTGACTCCCTCTATCCGAGACTATTTCTTTAGGTATTCCGTGCAGCCTAAAGATCTCCCTAGTAAAGACGTTTGCCAATTCTTGCGCAGGTGGGAGTTTCTTAAGTGGAATACATTGGCACATCTTGGAGAACCGTTCCACTACCATCAGAATGACAGTATTGTTCTGGGAGGGAGGAAGTTCCACAATGAAGTCCATGGAAATGTGTGTCCAGGGTCTTTCACCATTGGGAATAGGTTGCAGTAAACCCACAGGAAGATGCCTCAGATCTTTACTTTGAGCACAGGTCTGACAGGAGGCAACAAATTCCTTAATACCATTACGGATCTTGGGCCACCAGAACTGACGGGTCATACCCCAAATCATTTGATTCTTACCAGGGTGGCCCACAGCCTTAGAACAATGGTAAGTGCGCAACAAGGAATGTCCGAGGGGAACAGGTACATAGCACTTGCCAGGCGGTGTGCACGGCGGAGCCTGATTTTGTGCAGACAGGATTTTCTCCCCCAATGGGGAGGTCAGACTGGTACGGATGCTAGCCAGGATGCGATTTGGAGGAATAATTGGTGTCAGAGGCACTTCTTCTCTGGAAGAGGAAGTGAATTGTCGAGATAAAGCATCCGCACCTACGTTTTTCGAGCCTGGGAGATAAGATACCAGAAAATTAAACCAGGAAAGCAATAAGGCCCACCGACCTTGCCGAGCAGTCAATCGTTTGGCCTCAGAGAGGAAGGTCAAATTCTTGTGATCCCTCAGAATCAAAAACAGGTGTCGTGGTCCCCTCAAGGAGATGACGCCATTCCTTGAGTGCCAGAATTATAGCCAGAACTTCCCTATCACCAATCTCGTAGTTGCGTTCGGCTGGAGATAGTTTTTTAGAGAAGAAGCCACACGGATGTAGCGGGCCTTCAGGTTTAGGATGTTGAGACAGAAGGGTGCCTACTCCTGTCTCAGACGCATCTACCTCCAGGATGAAAGGTAGTGTTGGGTCTGGGTGGACCAAGACGGGAGCGGACACGAATGCTTTTTTTCAAATCTTCAAACGCCTGAATCGCAACCAGAGGCCATCATAAAAGATCACCATCCTTTCGAGTGAGATCAGTGATGGGTTTGACTAAATCAGAGAAGTTGCATATGAATTTGCGGTAATAATTAGCGAAACCGAGGAAGTGTAGGACAGACCGAAGGCTAACAGGATGGGGCCAATTGAGTACCACAGAAACCTTTTGAGGGTCCATAGAAAAGCCTTTATCAGAAATAATATAGCCCAAAAACGCAACCTGGTCTTTAACTCGCATTTCTCCAGCTTACAGTATAAGCCATTCTCTCGGAGGCGTTGGAGGACACGTTTGACGTCTCTGATATGGGTCTCGAAAGAAGGCAAGTGTATGAGTCTAGGTATACAACAACACACTCCTGTAGCATATCTCCGAGTACGTCATTGATAAACTCCTGGAAGACAGCAGGGGCATTGCATAAGCCAAAAGGCATCACCAGATATTCATAGTGCCCACTTCTGGTATTAAATGCTGTCTTCCATTCGCATCCTTGCTTAATGCGTACCAAAATGTAGGCCCCACGTAAATCCAACTTGGTGAACAGCTTGGCCCCTTTTAACCGATCAAAAAGCTCAGTATTGGATATGCATTTTTGATCGTAATTTTATTCAGACCTCTGTAATCAATACAGGGCCTAAGTTTACCCCCTTCTTTTTTACAAAGACAAGAACGTCACCAGCGGGGGAAGTGGATTTATGTATAAATCCCCTAGCTAGGGCATCGGAGACGTAATCCTCCATGGCCTTATTCTCAGCAACTGACAATGGGTAGACTCGACCACGAGGAGTAGTAGCGCCTGGCTGGAGTTCTATGGCGCAATCATAGGACCTATGGGGAGGTAGGGAACCAGCCCGAACTTTGTCATCAGCATAGTCCTTGTATCCTTGTGGTAACACTGGGGTAGCATCAGTAGAAAGGACCTTGATGACTTTGCAAAGACACTCCTTTTGGCAAGAAGGCGACCAGGCTAACACCTCAGACTGCCGCCAGTCGAGGGTAGGATTATGTTTTTGTAACCAGGGATAGCCCAATACCACAGGAAAGTAAGGAGATCATCTGGAACTGGATCTTCTCCTGATGAGAGCCCCAATGGACATGGAGAGAGGAATCTTCTCTTTGGTAAGCCTGCCTAGAGTGTGTCCCCGACCAGACCCTAGGTGCGAGCGTTTCCTGGGCAAGTGGGACAGGAACGTAGCAAATGACCACTCTGGCCACAGTAAAGACATAGGCCCTCCCTCCTACGGTACGCTCTCTCGGCCTCAGAGAGCCGGGTAGCCCCTAACTGCATAGGCTCAACGCCCTCTGGCAGGACGTCCACAGGAGGCGCGGGAGGAGAGGGAGGAACGAGTGGGTTCAAAAAGGATGCCTCCTCAGGCATTCCTTGAAAGAGGGCCTCTCCCTAAGACTTGTATCAATAAGGGTCAGGAAAGTGATAAAGGCTTCAAGGTCAGTAGGGAGATCCCTGGCTGCTACTTCATCCTTAATGGAATCGCTCAGACCATGGAAAGAAAGCAGCCACTAGAGCCTCGTTGTTCCACCTGACCTCTGCTGCCAAGGTACGGAACTCAATTGCATAATCAGACAGTCTTATTCCCCTGGCGAATGGACATAAGGTGTTTGGCAGCAGAGGTAGCACGGGCCAGAACACCGAAGACTCTACGGAAAGAAACCACAAACTCTGCATAATTTTGCACAACCGTCCGATTCGCCTCCCAAAGAGGATTAGCCCATGCTAGAGCTTTGTCGGTTAGTAGCGAGATCAGGAAACCAACCCTGGCCCGCTCGGTTGGAAAAGCCTGTGGCACCAATTCGCGATATATGCCAACCTGGTTCAAAAAGCCACAGCACTAGATGGGGTCCCCTCCATAGCGTTGGGGCAGGGGAGCAGTCCCACTCATGCCTGTGGGAGCCAGCTCAACTGCAACGGCTGGTGCAGGAACAACGTAAGGACCCGGAGCTATAGGTTGTGCAGGTGTTATTTCTAAATGCACCGTACGGTTAAGGAGCGTTTGTACTGCAGCAGCCAACTGCTCTCCCCTCAGAGAGAGGGGGTAAGGAATAACATGGGGGGGCAATTGCCCCCCCTTGCCCCCCTGTAGCGACGCCACTGGCAGGAACATTCAGGTGGTTTTCAAGGAGATAATTTCAAATTTAAAACTTTACCCCAGAATATTACTAAATATGGATCAATATCCTATAAAAAAATAGAAGAAATTTGGTGGGTCAAACTGATGCTAAAGAGAAACAAGTAAACATACAATTTAACTAAACGTAATAGTCACATTAAATAGACATTAAATTGTGCTATAACATGCGTCTTTCTCACCGAATTAGTGTTTGTAGGTTCCAGCTCATCCGCATTTCCAAGTGTAAGAATTGTTAAAAAGTGTAAGATTTGTCCTTGAAAAAAAGGACTTTTAAGAAGTTTAAGTCGGATAATTAGTCTCCGTGCAGATGTATATTACCATTTTAGAGACAGTTTGTATCAAAGACAGCTTTTCTATTTGGAAGTTAAATTGAAATCATTACAGGAGGGCTGGCTGATGAATCACAGACACATGCCAGATGTCTTCGACAATGATTAGCGATAAAAAAAAAATCTTATGGTTTGGTGGATCTACAAGACATCTGGGAAAATGTTTTGGTGAATAGTCATGAGTAAACCACCTTTAGACATGTAAAGATATTAATACAAATAAAAAGTTTAAAATGTTTCATTTTGTGGGCACAAAAGACATCTGGAAGATGATTTATGTATATAGTAAATGATTATGATGATAAAATATATACAATTTGTATGTTAAGGAATATATTTGAAATAGTTAATGAGAGGATATGTGGATCCTTTAAACTACTCTAAGGAGCGCAACTTAGAGGGACAGTCTGAAAAGGCTGAACCACCTGCTGAAATGTTTAGATCTTCATGAACTTTAATCATATCTTGTCATATGGCATGAATAATGTTCTTGTCACGTTCGCTAGCACCTAGGGCACTCACCGCTGGAGTCCTTCTGCACAGAGAACCGTCAGGTAACTCAGGACTTAGACGATCCCAACAGTGAGGAGGCTGCTGTGCTGGCAGAAGAAGGTAGGTACTGAGCTGAAACAGCGAGGAGCAATGCAGATAGTCGGAAGAGACAGGGTCAGGTACACGGTGCAGGTAGTCAGATGAGCCAAGGGTCAGGTACATGATGCAGGTAGTCAGACGAGCAAAGGGTCAGGTATACTAAGTGGGTAGTCAGATGAGCCGGGTGGGTAAACAGGAGTAACAGGCAGAGGTACAGAATCAGCAGGCAAAGGGTAGTAAGGCAAGTGAAGGGTCAAAAGTGGTGCCTGTGAAGAGTACTGCCGGGTTTTTAGATCCGGCGCTACTCAAAAGCCACTCCCCCAACCTGCTTCATGGGCATGTCCTTAAACATCCCTCTGACCCATGGCTCCCGCTGTGGAAAATAGCTGCGCTCCTAGTGGATCTTCTGGAGACCGGCGAACCGGTAAGTAACCTTCTCTGGGGATTCATATGTCGGCGAACAGCCTTTATTGTGTCCGTCACGGAATCCCCAGACCTGCCCGCTTCCTGCACCGGCGATTGGTGAGACCGGGGAGTGCGCGTGGACGTGCGCCCGCCGGAAACGGAGCCTAAGATGGTGTCAGGGCCCGGGTTATCAGGTTGTGTAGGAGCCCTATTGCAGGGGATACCTGGGGATCTGTCTGCACACGGCGATGCATGGTAACCGAAGGATAAGACAGACAGGAACAAAGGAATACACCATAGGCAGAATTTCACGTAATGCTATGTATTGAGGGCTGAAGGCAGAAAGCCCGCTGGACAGGGCTGAAGGCAGAAAGCCCACTGGACAGGGCTGAAGGCAGAAAGCAATCAGGATCAGGGCACAAGACAGGAAGCAATCAGGATCAGGTACAAGTCAGGATCAGGTACAGGGCTAGAGCAAACCGGTCCTATAACTTCAATGCAAATGCCCCAACTGAAGGGCAGAGCAGGATGAAATATGCAGGCTCAGTCCAGTCAACGAGGCTCAGCTGGTTGCACTGATTAGGTCTGGGTGCTCCAGAGTGAGAAGGGTTACATCCAGGTATGCAGAGGCAGCTGGTCTGCTCGTTAGCCTACAGGATACTGTGTACACACAGGAGGCCTCTAGGGGCTGCCGCTGATATGACACAAAGTAAAATAAATAGGAAGTAAAATAAATAAATAGAGTCCTGGCTGACAGAGTGGAATCCTGACACATGGTGTCTAAGAAGAAGAGATACAATATCTCTTTCTGAATATGTTGTTTGCAATCAAACATTTCTGAGATGTGTAGCATTGACAAAAATATATGGATGAGGGAAACCCTAAATATCTTGATTGGAGATGGCTCAGTGTATGTGTGCCAAAGATGCACTGGCCCAGCCCCATATTACAGTGGCTGTTAGGATGTCCATGTGCATGGGATCATGCAAGCCTGGATCTTGCTGATGAAACTCCCTTTCAGTTTCACATAGGTGTATGTGAGGAATAATGTATGTATGTGTAAAGCTGTGTTAAGGCCAGGCTTGAAGCCTCCAAAAATATTTTCCTTACATTCGGGTGATGGTTCTGTTCCACTGTTCTCATTGTTAAAAACAACAGTTGTATAGTATAGTTGAAAGTACTAACAACTTTCTCAACATAAAAAAGTCTGTAAACAAGACAAAAATCTATATATCTTTATCTATAAAAAATCTCTAGCCATGCTTTCTTGTCTTACACATTGTATATTGGTTTCTTGGTTCCTTTGTTTAAATAAAAAAATGGTAGCAGTTTATGGTTTGTATATATTAACTATAAAAAATGGAGATAAGTTGTCCCTAAACGTGTTTCACCTCAACTATATTATTTGTCCTTTTAAGTCACTAGGAGACTAGCAATGAAGAGGTATCTTTGTCTTATATAAATGTTCTTTCATCTACTTAGTGCTGTATGGCACTATGCATTTGGAATATTCAGCTGTTATTTCAGGGTCAATACAATTAGATTATAAAAGCATTTCTGAACAATAGAAAAAGCATAAATGGAATTAATTCATTTTTTCCAATTGAAAAGGATCGTTTTAAACATTTTGACTGCTGATTATACAAATTAGATGTAACCATACAGAAAGTATATTTTAAGATGTATACTTAAAAAGATTTGACAAGACTGATATAACACAATGTGACACGATGAAAGGGCAGATGGGATATTTAAAGAAAAAGATATTTGTTTGTGCCGATAGAAATCTCCACTTCTGTAGAGTTAACTTGGTACAGACTACATCTCAGGTGGGGGTTGGCACATTCTTGCCCAGGGAACAGGTACAGCTAAGTGCCCCCTGCTCTCCATCAAGTAACTAACCTACACACTAGCACACACACTATAACACATATGCACGCTAACACACATACATACATACATTTATTTTACATTGCATACTCATAAATATACTTTCTATAACACTGACTTACACATACACATTCCCTCTCACACTTATACTAATACATAATCCACTTTAACAATGACATTTTATCTTACCCTTAGCTTGCCCAGAGCCATTCCTTATAGCTGCTTGCACACCCTACAAACAGGGTGGCTCATGTAACTGCATTATGTGAGCCCATTATGCTCCTGCCGTCGAGATTTGGCTGGTCCAGGTTAGGCCATGTTTGAAGAACATGTATGTGGCTAGCTTAGCCCTGTCAACCATACATCCATTTTAACCCATTGCCTTTTAACTCACTAAGACTCACCTGCAATTTAAAACCCTCTCTAGCACCTGTGTGGTAGGTGCAATGCTTAACCATGAGGTCTGGTCAAAAGACAATGCCACTCCATGGTAAGCAATACAGCCATGTTAGAAATAGATAGGATTAATAATGTAGGCCCCTGCATCAATGTCACTATGAAATCTACTTCTAACATTTTGTGTGATCTTTTATTAATAGACCTGTTCATTTATAAAATCTTTGTTTGCATTTGCATTCATGCAAATCATCAGTAGGCACTTATTTCAGGCATGCTAAGTGATGTGCTTGAGACACAGTGATTTAGATCCAAAACAAGAAGGGGGTCAGCATTTTGCTTATGTTGCCCACTGAGACAATACCACAGCAGAGATTTTTTTCAGTAAATGTGGAAAGCCATCTCACAAATGTCATCCTGTTGTATTGGGAATCAGATTACAGAACAAAAAATACCAGCCATGCTGACGTGATCAAGCTTATTGGCTTACTAGAGTTGAGGCAACCTGATTTGTGGATTGTACCTTACTATGAAATGTAAAATCCTAGTAGTTAAATGATCAGAATGTAATTTTTAATTGTATGTTAACTGTGACCTGTGATTTTGTATCTAACAATTTGTCCAAATAATCTTGAGGCAGCTGATGTCCGACACCTCCTAGATGGATGTTATCCTCTTTGTGAGGCTTTGTCTAAACTGTTTTTTGGAACTGAATTAGACAACTGAATGTACCATTTCCTGCAGTATTAGAAACATAAAACATCTGATGTCTTGCTGCTTTATAACAAATATAATCTGTGTTTTATTGTTTTTGTGACTTTTTAACAATTTTACTTTTTGCTAATGTACATAGTTCCCTTTGACACAAATATGTTGCACCTTTAGGATTAGTTGCATTGCATCCACACCTCCTATACTTTAGTCTTTGTTCATGACAAAGACCAAGTACATGATAAATGTTTGTCTATAAGAAAATCCTTACTTATTACTGTGTGCATGGCAACCTTTTGTATATAACAAAAATGAAAAATGTGCAGGATATTTGAAACTAAACTAAAGAATCACATTAGAATGGCTGCTCTTTTTAAAATAACGATTACATTGCCCTGTTGTTATCTTCCTTCCTCAAATAAAGTACATCTGTTGTATTGTTTGTGCTACACAGGATAACTGTGCTTTATAAAAACACTAACAAATCACTACCTTGTATTCTACATAGTTAGATGATGTAGGTGATCGCAGATGCAGTATACATATGACAAACTAGAAATAATGGAATTACTCTTAAGAAAGAGTGGAAACAGAAAAGGAGGAACTTTGGTGTAGACATGATTCCACTTTCCTCTAAAAACGCCCAACGATGGCTTCTGTGTAGTTGTGGACCCTAGGCCACCACTCATGTTTACTGGATAAACTGTCCACACACTGGTAGGAGATGAAACTTTCCCTGCTCATTTCCAGATGGCTGCACTGAGTTTTGCCTAGAACTTATATAGACAGACACATAGTTTTATATAATCTTATATTCATATCAGTGATTCAAATGATTACATGTTTACGCATGTATGATACACATAGGAGATGTGTTTATGAATGTATTAGGTTTTATTCATGGGAAGGAAAGACCAGGTTAAGTAAAGGATAGTTCCACACTACGTAACCATCACCATCTTTATACGTGGTGGGATACGAGAGATGAGGCACAAAAGCAAAGTGGTAGTCATAGCATTAAGTCACTGTGATTTGTATAGCCTGCTCCACCTTTGAAAAAGCCGCCTTGTTGTCAGATGTATTGCTTTTGTAAGCTGCCGTTTCTCCCCTTCTGTAAACAGTTGCTGTTGCTTAGACTAGGAAAGCTTTAAATAATAGTCAATCAGGTCTTCTAAATCCTAAATGTAGTCATTTTCATTTACATTTGTTTTTTGTTTTTTGTTTTAACACACAATCATGTAAAATATTTTTTTTTTTTTTGGTTTTCTGTCAAAAGGGATGTTATCCCAGTTTTTTTCTCCTCTTTATTCCTGCAGCATAAAGGAGCCTTTGAACTGAAAATTACATAAAACACAATAACGGGTGTACAATGCAGATGAGATTGAAATGCATCTGACTCGCAGTCTGGATGTTGTTATGTTGAGTACAAGCTGACAAATACATCTGACTTGGAACTGGATTCTGTTTAAGTGAACCTGTAAAACTTCCGCTGGTAAGATTTTTTTATATTAAATACTTACTAATGTTTCCATTAATATATAATGATTTACAATTTTAATATCTTTTTAAATGATTTAGGCATCTTGGATTTTGAGTATAATATATATAAATAAATAAATAAATAAATATACTATATAATATATATATATATATATACCCATTTGCTTCTGTTTCTTTAATTCTAAAATTCTAAAAATTGAACATGTATAATGTATAATTTTTCAATTGAAAATAGGGGTTTTAATACATCAAAACTTTTGTAAGGAATCTAATTGATTATAGCTATTTCTGTTCTGTTAATCTTCATTCAAATAATTGTATATATAATTGTATGATTTTTGTTTGTTGTTCTATATGTGTATTTGGTGGGATTATAAATACTGCTATAAGCAAAAGCATTCTGGGGAGCATAGAGAGTACCATATATCCATGAGGTTTAATTTCAATGGGAGAGTGGTGGATAAGTGGAATAGTCTCCCAGTGGAAGTGGTTGAGGTTAATTATGTGAGGAAATGTAAGGAAAGTTGAAATAAGATTATTATCAACTATTGTGTTATGATTATGATTGTTGTATAATGTTATAATTGTGTGATTTTATTGTAATTATAAGAAATATTAACTAAATAAGTGGAAACAGCCTGATTCACTTTTATTGCTACTATATATTTATATAGCTGACTTATTTCAGTGTGTTTTTGAAAGGTAATTCAACATATGTCCTTGAAATAACACTTTAATTAATATACCAGAAAATGTTAAATCATTATTTATAAAAATGACATTATGGAACTAGAAAAGCTGCAAAGGAGAGCTACAAAATTAATAAGGGGATTGGAACATCTAAAAAAGTTGCATCTATATATAGGCTAGAAAAACGATGGGATATTATAACGTTGTATAAATATGTGCAGGGCCAATGTTTAGTTTTTATTCACATATCTTGTGCAAATTATATGGCTCCCTGGTGTGGAGAATTTGGAGAGCAGGGTGGGCCAATGCTCCAACTGCAGAATAGGCCAGTAGTATGTTAACATCTACCTTGTGTTTGTTACATCCCTGCCCAACATTGATGATGCTGATGCTTATTGTTTTAGAGGAAGTCTTTCAAAGCTTATGTGGCCCTGTATTATGTTCTATTAATAGGCTTGTCACTAAATGTTACAGTAACAAAACTGATAGGTAAAACTAAAGACAAAAAAGCTAAATGGTTCTAAAGTAGAACTAAGAGATGTGTTTGTTGAAACTCCCATGAACATGCATGGAAAACACTCCAGGTGGTTTCAATGAAGCACCTTCCTACCACTGATTGGCTGATTCAAACAGCCAATCAATGGCAAGAAATAGCAGACTACTGGGGAAAAGGGGAGCTGCTATCTTCTGTGTCAGGTAGGTGCCTTTTTATTTTTCCTTTTTAAAGAATGTGAATTAAAGTACTCTGTGAGTAATTTAATGTGCATTCGTCTTTAGCAGGCCTGTCAGGGACAGTAAACTGCCTTTGAGCAAATGTTTATGAGGGTAAAAAAGAGGGAGTTGGCATCAGGTTTAAAAGGTCTGGGAAGAAAAAGCATGTTTATCAACTTACATTTCATTTATAGTGTCAGCAGATTCCACAGCACTATAACAACAGCATGTTAAAAATATCCGTAGCTCAGTAGACTTCCCCCCTGGAGAATAGCACGCTGCCACCAGGGCTATCATCAGAAATCTTGGGGACCAGTACTGGCTCAATGCCTGGGTCCACATGCCCCTCTCATCAGCCTGCCCCATGACCATCCCACTGTCCCACTCATCGCACCGCCTTACGATCTTTCCATAAGCATACCTTACAAGAGGAGAGCCAAGGGTTAGTGGGGCCTGGGCGTAGTGTTTATTCAGAGCCACCTATAACTAACAAGCATAAATATTAACATGCAAACTTGCTCTAACACCCTCTTACGCTAACAGTGTACACTTACACACACATTCTTTCACCTGCTAATCTTCTCCCAAGCTCCACAAATTATAGGATCACCCTTGCCACTCCAATATGCTGACACATACACTCAAGATAACAATATACACTGACACCCCTCCACGCACACACTAACACCAAATACTAACACAAACACGCAGTCATGCTAACACCATGCCCTAACATAGTCTAACACCTTACAGTAAAACACACATGCTAACACCATACACTTATACACAGACATGCTAACACCATACATCAATACACACACATTCACACTAGTGCCATTCATTCTACTCTCCTCCTCCTCTTACATCATTGAGTCCTGTCTCCCAGGACTTTAAACATTTGCTTATATTCTGCTGTTTTGGGGGCTGTGGCTTTGTGTTTTATTGCCTGCTGCTCATTTAATTAGTTAAGCCCCTTTTAGTGAGACTGAAATTCCTCCAAGTTTCTACCAAGTTTGCCAACAAGTCACAACAGGGCTGAACCTTTGAATCCATCTGGTAGGGAGAAGGCATTGGGAGCATGAAAACTAGACTTGGGCACCAGGGGGCTCTTCGGGGGGAAAAAATCTTCGTATTCCGCGAATATTCGCCTGTTCCTGTCTTCTCTTCGGGCGAATATTCGTGGACATTCTTCGTGTTCGGTTTTTCTTCGTTTTTTCCAGTTAAGGGTTTAATACAGGGTTAACGCATACCGCAGCAGCTCTGGCGCCAGGAGTTTAAATGTCCGTATGAGCCACTCTATTGGTCATCAGCAGGGGGCTCGTCTGCCAATGGTTGATGGCAGATGAGCCCCCTGCTGGTGACCAATAGGGTCGCTTGTACAGACTGTTAA
Organism: Spea multiplicata; assembly: GCA_009364415.1. Lineage (NCBI taxonomy): Eukaryota > Metazoa > Chordata > Amphibia > Anura > Pelobatidae > Spea > Spea multiplicata. The sequence continues at coordinate 26,508 of VKOC01017382.1, forward strand.
ACTCCTGGTGCCGTAACTTGTCCGGCAGATACCATTGGTCTCCCTGTTCTATCATTTATTAACTGATAGAACAAGGAGACCAGTGGGATCTGCCGGACAAGTTGCTTCATTAGGGGTTAACTTTTTAAAGTCTGTACGAGCGACTCTGTTGGTCGCTCATACAGACTTTTAGGCTCCTGGTGCTGTGACTTACCCGGCAGATCCCACTGGTCTCCCTGTTCTATCAGTTAAATGTCCGTATGAACGACCAATAAAGTCGCTCGTACGGACATTTCCATTTTGGTCTCGTCTGTCCAAAGCACATTGTTCCAGGAGCCTTGTGGGTTTAGATGCAACTTTGCAAACCTAAGCCATGTTGCCATGAGAGAAGAGGCTTTCTCCTGGCAACTCTTCCAAACAAACCACACTTGTTCAGTCTTGTTCAGTCTTTTTCATGAACTTTAGCATTTAACATGCTAACTGAGACCTGCAGAGTTTGAGATGTAAGGCTTCTTTTTTTTGCAATTTGTCCTAACATTGCACAGTCTGACCTTCTGGTGAATTTGCTGGGACATCCACTCCTGGGGAGATTGTCAACTGTCTTGAATGTCTTTTGAATAATCATATTGACTTTCTCACTGTAGAATGATGGACTTGAAATTGTTTGGAAATGGACTTCCCAGATTGATGGGCAACAACAATTGCTTCTCATTCATTGCTGATGATAGAGGTGGTCACACTTGCTGATGATCAATTAATTAGGGGCATTTGATTGGCAGCACCTGTCTACTACTTAACATCATATGGAAGCAGTAAGGGTACTTAGTTTTTCACAAATGGCTTCTCCATTTTGGCTTTATTTTTGTTGAATAAATCATCAAATGGTACAATATGTGTTGTTCATCTGAGGTTGTGCTTACCTAATATACTGATATGTAAAACCAAAGTGGGTATACGTTCTTTTTCACACGACTGTAGATGCATACTCTAAGACAGGATGGAAGTTAGTTTAGATTAAGGATAAACCCATACGGGCCCAAAACATACACGTTGATGATGGATATTTCCACTAAAAAGAACATGGAGAAAGCAAATGTATAAAATGCGTAGTTCACAGAAGACTTTTTTCTATAGCTAACAAATGAGCATATTTTTTCCCTCAAAATTCAGAATAGAGTGCTTTCAATTTGTTGCATAATTCATGGTTTGCTTTTGGCAAATACAAATTACTGTTTTAATTGGAAAACAAGACCAGAGGGAAGAAACCTATTTACTTTAAAAGAGGTGAATTCAAGCTAGAAAAATGAAAGTTTTAAATCTTTCCTGCTACTTGAAGTTAAGTTGTATCCCTCTTTTAGTTGCAAAAAATGATGAATGTAGCAGATGTGATGACAGCAAAACTTTTGTTTGAACTTACCAGTCTTTTGATAACAATAAAAATTGTCAGCTAGGTTTGGCTGATGGGTATATTCATAAACCATTTGGAAAACTTTGCCTATCATCGGTTAGGTAAAAAATCAGATCCTATATAGTTACAAGGATATCGGGGAACTTCCCATGCTAAGATGGTGCTACTCCTCTCCTGCTCTTTATAAGACCCAATTAGACTTTGAAATGGTACTAAGTGAACCCTAGATACTGGGCCTGAAAATCTCTCAAGACTGCATTTGACTGTTGTAAAGGCCTTGTTATTACATCTCAGACATCGCAGATGTTTAATATGGTGTGACTACCTTTAGCTGTCCCTTTTTATGTTGGGAGTCTGCGTGGCTCATCAAAATTAATATGTTACCCTGATGACTTTTTAAACATATACTTCAATATATCATAGTTAATCTATTACTGTCCAGCAAATATGGACCCAACATTTTGCAGCTCTCTCCTCTACAATACATTTTGCAAAAGTAATGGTATATTATTCTAATAGTAGACATTATAGTTTGCAAATATTATTTACTTGTGTAATAAATAGTAATTTAACATCTATTATTACTTGTATGATAAATGGTAATTTAAAACAAATTTCTATTTATATTGGTCCTCTTGTTCCTGTTTAGGACTGATCCATACCTCCTAACACTTCAAATGGCTCTTGTTGTAGATGTGTGGCTTTGACCTAATGATAGCAACTGAGTAAGTCAGTAAGTAAGAGGGGGAAAAAAGACACAATTGATAAGTGTGCCATCTCCTTTTAATCTGTGTTTAAATGTTAATGAAAAATGTTGTATCAATACTGATTAACCAAGGCTTGTCAGTACTATATGTGAATGGTAGTTTGTCTGGGGTTTCAATAATGCTCCCTGTGGCTTGACTCCAAACCTCTAGGCTTCTCCTTGTATTATCTTGGTGACCAGGCCAGACCTATAGATTGTATTAACAATTGAGTCGTTGATGCAAAAAAGGTTAACAATAATGGCAATCGTGAAATCCATGGATGCGGTATTAAAAATTATTTAAACTATCTAATAGTCTATAGCTACAAGATATGTTAATATCATTGGAATAAAAGACAAATATGCTACAGCATGCTGTCTTCTAAAGGTAGCTAAAATGCAAATGATATAAAAAGAACCTATTTCTCGTCCTCCTATAATTATAGCATGTCTTCCTATCTGATGCCTCAATAAAGAGTTTTTATAGATTCCTCCTACTACACCCATGAATAACTTTTGCAAGTAACCATAGAAACACGTTAACAGACGTTTGCTCATTGGAGACATTATATTGTGAAATGACTAGTGTGCAAACAATTATGGTGTCTTAAAGGCAATACAATTTACTTTGCACACATCATAATATATCTAGCTTGTTGCTGCTAGCTTTAGCCAAGGCTCAATGGCAGTGTCTGGCGTCCTGGCAACCGGATGCAAAGCACTTGCATGAAAAGGTTGACGTATAGTTGCCATGACAAGCAACAAAGTCGAATGACAAACATATGTCATAATCATACCTAGGAACTTACTTTTTGAAGAGTCTGGTGACATTGCAGACGGGGTTAGTCCCAACCACTTTATATATGAATGAGTTGCTGCAGGTTTGTCAGCTGCACATCAATGATGCGAATCCCAAATATGCTCTATTGGATTGAGATCTACTGACTATGGAAGCCATTTGTAACATGGTGCATTATCCTGCTGGAAGTAGCCATCAGAAGATGGGTACAATGTGGTCATAAAAGGATTGACATGGTCAGCAACAATACTCATGTAGGCTGTCGCATTTAAACGATGCTCAATTGATACTAAGGGGCCCAAAGTGTGCCAAGAAAATGTCCCCACATGATTACACCACCACCACCAGCCAATACAAGACAAGATGGATCCATGCTTTCAAGACCAGCCCCAGAGCAAGAAATCAGTGTAGGGGCACCATGACCGGGTAAGGAACAAGGAGAACCCCATAACCCCCATGCGAGTTTTGTTACTTGCACTCAGCCTTTATGACTGCTTGGTCTCAGAATGAATGTTTGCCCCCCATTCTGAATATTCAGCTACAGGAAGAAGGGGAGGGCACTGGGTTTTATCAGTCAATACATTTGGGACCTATTCACACACATGTTTGTAGGTTTTTAAGAAGGCAACATCTTTTCTATCTAAGGTATGGTTGTTCTCGTGGCGCACAAGCCTAAGGGCGGAAGTGCAGAACACTCCCTGAGCGCATTGCTCAGGTGATACGTTGGTTGACGTATAGGTGCTGGGCTTTGGACGCCGGCAGACTCTACAGGTGATGTGGAGTGGTTACACCCTTACCAGCTGTTATAGATTGATCTGTGTTATACGGTTGGCGTTTAGCCAAATTTGTGATTAATAAATTATTATTCATATTAGACATGTATTAAAAAGTATGCTATAATGAATGTCATGGTTGGGGAGAAAACTTGATTATTGACCGTGGCCAAATTTATCCAAAATTGAATAAATAAAGCATAACATATGGTGTCTATTGTCTTATTGGGAAATGGGGCAGAAGTTGACGATACCAAGGTCATGTTGTTTATGCCAAAGTCTGACCCTGCCATCTGAATGTCTCAGCTGGAATCGAGACTCATCAGACTAGGCATTTTGGTGAGCCCGTGCAAATTGTAGTCTCAGTTTCAGTTTCTTAGCTGATGGGAGTGTCACCCGGTGTGGTCTTCTGCTGCTGTAGCCCATCTGCTTTAACATTTGACATATTGTGCGTTCAGTGATGGTATTCTGCATACCTTGGTTGTAATGAGTGGTTATTTGAGTTACTGTTGCCTTTCTGTCATCTACAACCAGCCTGCCCATTCTCCGTTGACCTTTGACATCAACAGGGCATTTTCATCCACAACTGCCGCTCATTGGATATTTTCTCTTTTTTGGGCCATTCTCTGTAATTGTAATGTCATATCTTGATTTAAAAATATGATTTCATGTATTTTTTAATTTCAAACCAAAAGACCAGTCCAAATGTTTTCATGGCTCAACATGCCTGCTTGGTTCCATTTAGAAAAAGCACAAGGCTAAAACCTGAAAGCAAATTGGCATCATTATGAAAACAAATTAGTAAGCCTTCCAACGGTTTCATTAAAATTGTATTATGCTTTTCTACATCATCTAGCCCATTAATGCACTAGAGGCCTGTAAGTGCTAATAAAAATGGCAAAACAATGGTTGCCAAAAATCTTTGACTTTTTATTTGGCTTAGCCACAACAGTAAATCGGTACCTAGAGTTTTTGTTTTGTTGTCTTTTAATATTAAAGAATAAATATGGAAAAAATATAGATTTTTTTTTGTGAACGTCACTACACTTTAATCTGTTAAAGATGCAGTGAATGCAGAACAAAAGATGGTTAAAATGTATTGTTTGCTTTTCCAGATTAAACCAAAGAAGGATATCTTTTATGTATGATGAGGCTAATGCATCTTTTCAATCAGCATTTGCTTTAAAATCTATTGAAGTCATTATTTTTTCCATAATCATTTGTAAAAGAAAAATGGCCTGATATAAAACCATGTATGACTAAATAAAATATCAGTAAATATCTGCAAAGCATATAATTAGTATATACATACCTGGGTATTTTCTGGCTCAGGCTACCCAGAGCACCCCCTTGTGGGTTGCAGGGAAGAAACCTTCCCTTGATCTCATATCCCCATCAAACTGCTGTCTAGTTACTCTTCTCCCCTTGGAGAATGATGGAAGGATTAATTTATACCGAACTTTTTCTCTACATACTATCTGTTTAACAATCAACAAACTGGTTTCTGTCCAGAACATTCCACAGTGACCGCACTCACTAAAACGACTAATGATCTCCTCGCAGCTAAAACAAAAGGCCACTCTTGAACCCCTCTGTAGGTACTTTGACACAGCCGACCACCCATCCTTCTACAAACTCTAATGCTCATGGCATACGTGACACAGCTCTTTTCTGGCTCAAATCCTACATCTCTTACTATGCCTTTAGTGTCTCCTTCACTTGTTCCTCTCGTCTACTGCTATATATTGGTGTTCCTTAAAGCTCAGTTGTTGGGCCTCTAGTCTTCTTCATCTATACATTTTTCCTTGGGCAACTGGTACCTTGCTTTGGTTTCCAGTACCCATCCACCTATATGCTGATGACAGCCTAATTTACACCTATCAGCCATAACATTATGACCACTGACAGGTGGAATAACACTGATATTCTTGTTACCTATCACATTACCCAATTGTCCTTGGTAATTCTTGTTACAGAAGCATGATCCTAGTTTCAATTGGCACACAGTTGACATTCTTTCCTGGTCCCTTCAGTGTGCTTCTACTTTGTTGTCTAAGGAATATCAGGAGTACAGTGAAGTTGGGGCATTGCCTCCTCACAGGTCATACGATTGTGAAACTGACCTCCAACCGGGGACCATTCCTCGGCAACCCACAGAGACAAAGGCCATGTAAGAGTAAGTTGCAGATACTCTTTCCCAGGGGTTCATCCACAAATCTACCTCTCTGGCAGGACTTGTCTCAATTACAGAGGTCTTAATCGCATGATTATAAAAAACGCATACCCTATACCAGGGATCTCCAAACTCGGCATTCCAGCTGCTGCAGGACTACATCTCCCATACTCCTCAGCCAGCCCCTTAGCTGAAGGAGCATTATGGGAGATGTAGTCCTGCAGCAGCTGGAGGGCCGAGTTTGGAGATCGATTAGCAAACTTTTTGACCGCCTCAACGGAGTTATGGTCTTCATCAAATTGGATCTAAGAGGTGCATACAATCTTGTAAAAATCAAAGAAGGGCATAAATAGGAAACAGCATTTATCACCAGGAGTGGACATTACAAATATATCATAATGCTATGGTTTATGCAGTGTTGCTGCTGTTTTCCAGGAATACATTATGTCTTAATTATTATTATTATTATAATACTTTAGTTATAAAGCGCCGGCAGATTCCGCAGCACTGTACAAGACGAAAATTTTATGGATAAGGAGTACTATACAGCAATTGACATACAGATACAGTGTAATGAAGGGCCCTGTTCCTGCAGGAAACAATCTAGGTGCATAAGGGGTGAGAAACAGGAGGTGAGGACTGCGTGGTAGTGAATGATGTTAATGTAGGGCAAGATAAAAAAAAGTGGGTGAGAGAGTAGTTTTGATGTTTTATGTCTTAAGAGATATATTGCAACAATGTGTGGTTGTCTACCAAGATGACATACTTATTCATTCTGCCTCATTGGAGACTCACCATGCAGATGTCACTAGGCTACTCAGAAGACTAAATGGTCTGAGCCAAGTGTCATGGCGCTGGGGAAGCCCCTTATCTCAGCTCTGATGCAGGTCAGGCCCTAATGCTGGATGAGAAAGCCTGGCTCACAATCTTCGTTCCAGTCTATCCCAAAGGTATTAGATGGGGTTAAGGTCACGGCACTGTGCAGGACAGTCAAGTTCCACACCAAACTCATTTAACCATGTCTTTATGGACCTTGCCTTGAGTACTGGGGCACAGTCATGCTGGAATAGAAAAGGACCTTCCTCAAATTGTTTCCACAAAGTTGGAAGAATAGCATTGTCCAAAATGTCTTGGTATGTTCCCCCTTATATAATGTGTGTGTGTATATATATATATATATATATATATTTATATATATATACACCACACCCATATTTGCTCGATTATAAACGACGCCCAAAAATCAAAATTTAATTTAGAAAGAAACAAAAAGCCTGAATATAGGGAGACTACCCTATAGGAAAGTTTTACTAGTAAATATGAATTCATGTTAAACTATTTTTTCTATTTAATAACAGCTATCTAATTGAGAAAAATATATTTTTTATTTCTTTTATTTGCCAACCTGCCCCCCCAGTTATGCACATCTGCCCTCAGGCTTGCCACTCTGCCCCCAGAAATGCCTTATACCCCCCCCTATTTGCCACTCTTCCCCATGATGTGCCTTTTAACCCTCTATATGTCACTCTGCCTCCAGAAATGTCTTATACCCACTCTGGCATATAGGGGGTTAAAAGGCATATCATGGGGCTGAGTGGCAGATAGAGGGTTAAAATGCATTTCTGGAGGTATATATATATATAACTAACAGCAATCACACTCCTATCAAGCCAAGGCAGCCAGTACATGCTGGAACCTGGGGATGATAGTAGTGTGATTACAGTCTTCCTATGCCATGCTACCACCACCACCCCCTTACACATTCATGCTATCACACACACACTCATTCACAAACATTTAAATACTCATTAATTCCATTATCAACACATACCAAAACTCCCCACCCCCTTACCTGAACTGCAGATCTCCCACTCGCAGACTTCTGCAGGGGCCCAGCTGTGCAAGCAACTTCTCTGGCCCCGCCCCCAGAAGAAGGAGGGGGAGGCAGAATTATGTGACACTCTGCTAGCTTCCTGTTCTCCTGCTGCAGAAGAGACGCTGCTCGCAACCAAAGCACCGGTAAGCAGCCTGGCCACAGCAGACATTTTTTTGAGGTCTGATTAGAAGACAACCTCGATCATAAGACGAGGGGTATTTTTCAGAACATTTAATCTAGAAAAAACCTTGTCTTATAATCGAGCAAATATGGTATATATCTATATATCTATCTATCTATATATATATAGATATATATATATGCATATGTATAGATATATATTACCCAGGGATGGCAGCACTGGTCCATGTGGGCACTGTAGTTATCCTGTCCTATATTAGATGTTATTCAAATGTTTATTAGTGCTGTGGAATATGATGGTGCTCTATAAATCAATAAATAATAAGGTTATGTATGTATACAAGGCCCTTATGTATTCTGAAGTGGATAAATATTAGGATCAATTGGCAATTATCTACAAGAATAGGTGATTCCAGCCCCTTTCGTTATTATGCATGTTAGCAGCTATTCCTGGAAATCCATTTCTCATTTTTGTTCAAATTGGAAGGGTAAATGTATTTCATGCTAAAAGATTCAAATAATTGGCCTAATAGAAGCTGTAAATGAAAAGCTTTTCAAATTTATTAGGAAGCTTCTTGTGTCTGTTTTCTATGAGGTTAGAATATAATCATCCAATTTCATAAATATGGTAACAATTATACTGCCTGAGAGCATTAACAGTCTGCATTATTTATATATATATATATATATAATATACACAATATAAATATTATTATATTATGGTGATGAATGGTGCATGTTTAACTTTACATTGTGACATAGTATATGGTTTTACTGTCAATACCATAGGTGCCATAAATGTGTAACCGCATTTAAAAATAAAGTTAAATGATGATCAGAACTGTTGCTGGTGCGTGCTAACATGCACACATTTTCAAATGATCGAAATTGAATGAGAAACCTCTGAATATTTTGTATCCCTTCATCTTTCATCTAAATCCTTTAAGGGCATTGCTGGGGACAACATTTGTGTGGACAAAAATGTCAGAGGTCAGAGAAAAACAGGCAAACTGGTTCGAGATGACAGAAAGGCAACACTGACTCAAATAACCACTTGTTACAAGCAAGGTATGCAGAATACCATCTCTGAACGCACAACACGTCGAACCTTGAAGCAGTTGGCTACAGCAGCAGAAGACCACACCGGATGCCACTCCTGTTAGCTAAGAACAGGAAACTGAGGCTACAATTTGCACAGGCTTACGGAAATTGGTCAATGGAAGACTGGAAGAACGTTGCCTGGTCTGATGAGTCCAGGCAACGGGTCAGGCAGGGTCAGACTTTGGCATAACCAACATGAAAACATGGATCCATCCTGCCTTGTATCAACGGTTTTGACTGGTGATGCTGGTGTAATGGTGTGGGGGACATTTTCTTGGCACACTTTGGGCCTTTTAGAACCAATTGAGCATTGTTTAAACACGACTGCCTACCTGAATATTGTTGCTGTACATTTCCTTCCATTCATGACCACAGTGTACCCATTTTCTGATGGCTACTTCCAGCAGCATAATGCACCATGTCACAAAACTCACATCATCTCAAACTGGTTTCTTGAACATGACAATGAGTTCACTCCAATGGCCTCCACAGTCACCAGATCTCAATCCAATAGAGCACCTTGTGTGTGTTTATGGGCAGGTGTGTGTAAAGGCAGTGTGTGTAATATTCCTGGGAGGGAAGCTAACATTAGCCTTTTTTTAATTAAAAAAAAATCTCTACTGCTGTTGACTACTCTTCCAATGATACTCAACCAGCACTATGGCTGTCTGAGAATCATGGGAATTGTAGTTCACAGATAGCATCTGCAGCTTTACTATTGACTGCACTTATGAAGCAGTATGTCTCGCTGAGCCTCAGGGGAATTCAACTCAATGTGTTGGTTATTCTTAACATGCATGACTATGCTGACAAAAATGAAGCGTGGTAATGCAAGCGCGACACTGTAAGGTGCAATTGCTTGCATTGGTGAGTTCCGCAAGAGTGATTTAAAAAAAAAGTGTCCCTCTTTCACAATTTGAAATGTTGGGAGGTATGTGTATATATCTATATCTATATATAAATATATATATATAGATATAGATATATACATGCGCACATTTCCTATTTATTATCTGTGTTATATGAACACCTTATGTTAAATAAGTATGTTTTAGGCACACTATTTTTATACACAATATTATATAATTGTCAAAATTGTGATGAAAAACAAGAAATATGAGACTTGCTTCAGTTTAATGGCCCATCAAGAATGTTTGTTTATGTATTAAAGAATGAATATGCTGCTACTGTCAAATATAATCCTGGCCTTTGAATTTAGGTAAAAGATTAGGCAAGTTCAGTAAAGGTTATTAAATAAAAGAGGATGTCAGTATAAATCCCATAATCTCCCCGAAAGGATGTTAGCAGCTACCCTTTTATTCTCAAAGGTCAAGGTGCTGCTTCTGTAAATAACAAATGATGAGTTTTTTATGTTGGAGGAAAGGTACGTGTATACTCTTTTTTTAACTTAATATTCATTAGTGATAAAACACTGATTTGGATTTATTTTCTAAAAGCCAGATTTAAGCCTAGCTAAATTAACTCATGTTAGGGTTACTTACAGTAACAAATTACTCTTGTACATATCTGGTGTTTAGAATACGGAGTTATCTGTTAATACAGATTAGTTGTTCACACATTCCTCTTGTTGGAGCTTTGAATTCATACTCGCGATATATTCCAGGAAAATATCTTATATATACCTAAAGTACACTGATTAATATGAGGTAATCAAACATGACATATTTTGCATAGCACTTCAAAATAACAAAGCCAGGATCACTGGATATATACAGTATTTAAAAGTAAAGGAAAATGTAGTATCATTCTTCCAGACCTGTTAATGGCAACTCCTGGGCATTTAAACAACCTACACAGATGAGCCCCCAATAATCTGACACATTAGATATGTAATTACAATACAGCTGGGCATCCTTAATGGTAATTATTGGTCTGTTCAAAGACCACCAGCCCAGCCTTCCTAACCTGGATACACTTTTAAAAATATACTTTGCACTTATACTAAATTTCATTAAGTCGTAGGCTATTCCTCATACAAGTGTGCCTACAAACCCTGGTTTTGCGGAACAAGGAGGTCAAAACTGGCCAGGGCTACCATTGTGAATCTGGCACCCTACGACTTCCTTTGGGGGCACGGTGAAGAGGTTGCCGTGAAGCGCCAACGTGAATTACGTGACCACAAATGGCAGGAGAGTTGTACAAGAATGAGCGTTTGCATTTAATAGTGAAGCATGGTGGAGGTTCCTTTCAAGTTTTAGGCTGCATTTCTGCAAATGCATTTGGGGATTTGGTCAGAATTATTGATCTCCTCCATGCTGAGAAGTATTCATCATGCAATACCATCAGAGAGTTACCACTACCTGGAAGTGATGGTATGGCCCCCACAGAGCCCTGATCTAGAGCCCTGGGCGGGACTGTTTTTTTAATGCCCCCTCCCACTGATTTTGTGTCCAATCCTGCCCGCTCCCAGAATGTGTGTGTTTCACTCCCACCCGCTCCCGCAACATGTGTGTCCATTCCCGCCCACTCCCGCCACATATGTAGTCAATCCC
>VKOC01017383.1:0-46283 GCA_009364415.1 Spea multiplicata
TATATATATATATATATAATATAATATATTGTTATTTAATTGTTTTGTCCTACTTTGGTGTGTTACTTACATAAAAGTGTTTTTTTTATGGTGTGTGGGGGGGTCATATTTGGTTTTGGCCAGGTAAATGCTGCACTTTCTGTCTCAGTCCAGAATTCGTTTCGGTGCATCCCTACTACTAAGCCAGACAATGAAGTGGTAGGCCTACACCACATCAATGTTTGGTGTAGTATATAGTGATTGGAGTTTTGTTACAAGTTTTGATTCCTTTCTTTTTTTGGGATGGGGGGGGGGCGCCAGAGGAGTAGTCCGCACAGGGCGCCAGAACACCTAAGGCCGGCTCTGTTTATATGTATAGTTATATATTTAGTAGTGACCTTTATTTCTTATGAACATGTTTCGAGCATGTGAAACAAGGACTAGAAGGTGTCTAGAAAGGTAGACTTTGTTGCTGGCCCACTCCTCATTCTAAAGCACCTGGATTTCTGTAACAGGATCATAACCCATGGCTAGAGGATGGAGTGGTGTATGTATCTATTCACAACTAACCCATGGAAAGAAAAAAACAATTACAAATCACAAACAATAATCATTTTTTAAAACATACCCATAATCTCTATAAAATGACATTTTTGTGACAGAGACCCGTACTCCAACTGAGTAGCTAGTCATCTTCCTTGCCGCTAAAAACTCAATTGATTCAGGGATTAACCCTTTGTGTTCATCCAAGCACTAGTCAAGACTTAGTGTAGGGGTCAAAACAGAACTGAGTTTATTGGGAACAGCACAGACATTTATACAGACAACATAATTGGATTAGGAGTATAATCTCATCAACTACCAGACAGCTCCGCGCCTCCATACAGTTCTATGGCCAGCAATGCCCACCCGACAAAGAGTCACTTTTTCTGGCTGATCCCAACGGAGCGGCGTCAATCTCAGGATACCAATGGAGAGCTCAGGGTCCAAAGATGTTATGTTCCAAAAAGTTACTTGATCCGATGTCGAGACTCTGAGCGCCGGGAACATCCCCAGGAATAGTCTACATGGTAGCTGGGCCAGAGTTTCATAGCCACGGCTGGTAAACCCCAGTCCTAAAGATGGGTAATAAAACCAGGATTCCAAAATGAGCTCCCTCCCCATAACCACTTCCAAGTGTTGCCCATCATAAGCATAGTGCAACCCCAAACAGTGAAGTGTTGGGACAACAGATGTCTGTAGCAACGCAGTTCTAATTGTCCGGGAGCATCACCACGGTTCCTCGCCGCTGTACAGTTGTCCATGAATATGCAGCTAGGTCCTGGTCAGGCGCCAAGCAGGGGGGAAGGGAAATCTGGCCAGCACAAGGAGAAAGGGTCCATGAACCTGAATCCTTGGGAAACTCATTGAATATCCTCCTTTGGCTGAGGGGGTCAGACATAGAAATGGAGATACAATACATGAAAACAGGAAGGGGGCCAAAATAACATATGGGACAAACAGATGGACTGTCACAATTTTCATAGTAGGTCTTGGAATTGTTTATTAATAATAATTAGCTCTCATGTAACATAGGGTTTTCTCCTGGTTGTGGCCTAATGATTCATTGATAGTTTCACACAAGCATGTCGGGTTATAAAGTCCTTTTAATAATAATGTCACATCTGTTTCTTTTTAGTTAAGGTATTAGGTGGCCTTAGCCCAGACATAAATCAGGTTACCTATTGATATGATATAAACAAAGTTATAAAAAGCCCTGCCAGGGAATTCTCATCTAAACTAGAAAAAAAGCATGTCATGTCCTGATCTACTTTCTTCTGTAATCAAAATCATCTCTCACAATTCCGAGCCAAAGAAAAATAGGTGTAGTGCCATGATTTGCCAACACTCCCAACTGTTTATTTCAGTTATTTTATATAACAAAAGCTATTGATTTTTCTCAGTTCAACTGGGACAGTGCAAGGCTCCATAAAATTCATATACAAAAGTCCTTGCAGTCACTGTTTAACACAGGAATTGATGAACTAGTATCTCATTAAAATACATTTTTAAAACACCACTTAATATTTATCATATATCTGTTGTTGCTCTGTCATTTTATTCCAATCTATCAAACACAATACTTCCCTATCATAGTGCCTTTTTGGTATTTTCAGAATTTTAATTACCTGTTTGGGTATAATTAGATTTTATTTTTTTTTAAACTTTTTTATTGAAGATCATATGCAGACATAGGACAATCATATAATGGGCAGGTAAACGCTTGCTGATATGATAAGTAACTTGTGACACGTAGCACAAGTTAAACTTTCAGTTTGTTAATTAACAGGCAGGAAACATGAGGACCAGCTGGGATTGACCATCCAGGTCACTGTGAAACCCAACAGTTCCTAAACCATATAAAAACAAAAATAGATCAATTTTAAACTGAAATAATTCTGTCTTTGTCTCATCATCTGGGGCATATGGGAAGGTCTAAATGATTTACCTCCAATTCTGTAAGTGGCTTAACCAAGGCCAAAGTCATGTCTCATTTGTTACTAACCTCGTCAAATGTCCCTATCCTCTCGTTCGCACACTCCAGGAAGGCACCTAATGTATTTATGCCCTTCCCTGACGAAGAGGAAAAAAAGGGCACTTACCCTTTTTTTCTCTTGGTCAGGGAAGGGAATAAATATATTAGGTGCCTTCCTGGACCTTTTGCTGGAAGTCTGGGCTGGCCTGACTTCTGACTTCCAGGCCTTGATAGCTATAGCCAGTAGAGGGTTCAAAGAAACCTCCTCAGGTATAACTGGACTGAGCAGACCAACTCTGTGAATCTCTGTTTCCCCAAGATCCAATCAATGGAATATCAGGTGAGTGCTGCAATATTTGGGGTTGGGAACATTTAGTCCTGTCAACGTTTGGAGTCACAGTAACCTTTGCAGTGGCATAAAAAGTAATTTTTTTTTACAATCCTAGTAGACCCTTTGCCTTTCAAAATGAATTTAGCGAAAATACAGTCTTACAATACATGTTATTCTCCTGGGGCTTAAGCAAAACAGGTGTCATTTACAGTAAGTACAAAAGCCTTAGGAAACTAATCACCTTCAGCAACAAAGATGTGAGATGCAAGTCCTTCCACCTGTTTAATTCAAAATTTAGAATTCTTTACAGATGTGGCCATGCAACACTCAAAAGTATTTCTTGCAATCTGTTTGCTAGAAGCTTAGACAAAGTGATATCCTGATTAAGCAAGATGATCGGCCTATAAGCAGCTAATCGAGTCAGATCTTTATTGGCCTTGGGAATCAGAACTGTATGTGCCTCAGTGAGGCTTTGAATTTAGGTATCCTCCAGCAAGGATCTATACATGCAAAGCTGGGTTTTTGTGTTATTCTGTTGATCTATACCTGCTATGCTGTTTCCAAACATTATTTATGTATACCTGGAAATATAGGGGTCGTATGTCCTATTTAGTTGATCTATACATGAAAATGCTACTTACATGTGTTGTTTATTTGATCTATACCTGAACTTCATGGAGAAAGGAAAATAGAGGTGGCTTAGTGAATGAGAGGGCAAAGAGACTCTGGGGATGATTACAAGGAAGGAGACCTCTCAAAGTCATGGTAGGGTCAGAAGGAGGGAAAACTGTCTTCCCCTAATCTGCAGAGTCAGTGTGGCAAATATGTTTTTGGGGGCGTGGGAGCGGACTGAGTGATTGCATACTTGGGAGCGGCGAGGGGGCCCAAGGAAATGTTTGCCTATGGTCCAATCAATGTTAAAGATGTCCCTGGACATCACAGCTTGCTGTCAATCACATTACACACTGATTACGGCGGCTGATCATTTTACATGGACCGCAAGCAGACACTTATAGCAACATTCAATTAACGCTAATTAAAACCACATCTGCCCTTTTTCCCACCAATAGAATTTGTTCCAGGTGTGGTGTAATTGTTTCTGAGCATGCTCCAGCAGGTGTGTGTCTAGCAATGATTAACTGGATATATTCAGTTTTGAGAGATTCAGTTGGGTTTTGCTTAAGGGCACAAAAGACCAGAGACACTTTTAAATTTCTTTTGACAATTCCTATTCAAGTTAGAGGTATTGCACATGACATGGCCATGCAATAATGTTTCTGCTGTTTCCCAGAACAGAAGGAAGTTTTGGCTATGTTCCATGTTATCATCAATGTAATTCAACCAAACACATAGTCAGAAGTTTTGAAAGTCCTCCTTAAGGCTAAGATATTGGAGAAGGACCATCTCCTAGTTTTTTAATGGGGTTTTTGAGCCTGAGAGTGACTGGAGTGGGATCGAATGGTGGATCCAGAGCCTGAGCTCAGGAGGGGTACTCACACTAACACACGCCCAGACACATACATCCAGACACTTGCAGTAATCCACGCACACAGACACTCACACCAACACAAGTAGACACTCAGCACTTACACATGCATTCAGACACACATCACTAACACACATAGACACAGACATTATCACACATGCTCACACACTAACTAACCCCCCTGATCTGCCTTGATAGTTTGAAAAGAGATATATAACAATGGACCATGAGGATTCAGGGAACCGATCTTTGGACGCGGGGCATCTCTGCAGTGGTAATTCTTATAGCTACTATATTGATCAATATAACATATTACAACATAAAAGCATTTTTATGAATACAAAACACGTATTAATAAAGTACATAATTTCTTAGCTAACTGGTAGTAAAAATGTACTCTACAATGTAAATGAATGATAGGTAGGATTTATGTTAACATATTTATTTCAAGAATCCAAAGTAAGGAGGAGTTGTCACTAAGTAAAATCATTGGTGGAATTAGCTAAAGTTGTTCAGCCCTGCTTGGCCACATTTCACCCTACTGTGCTTCCTTCACTTCTCCTCCCCCTTCCAAAAATACAAGTAATGGGATATATATATATAGTTGAATTAACTGCTTAATTTCTAGGAGTACTCCAATTCTTGGTAACTGCATCAGGATTTTACAATCAGTACTTGAGTTTCTGTTAATCAAATGTTATTTAAAACACTTGATGGCATGATGTATACAATCTTTGTGTCATCTAAGACCACTTGTCTTCATTTAGCATTCTGCGTGCCAGAGTGGGGATCTATTTCCAAATCAATCGATTAAGCTGCTCTGTTTCCCCAAAAAGGTTAAATCTTTTTTCTCTCCATTTATCTTACAGCTCCCTGGGCTGGTCAGGGAAGATCAACAGAAAATAAGAACTGTCCCAGACAGGATGTCCAGACACCTGTCATTTGTGATAGACAACTTGTCAAGAAAAACTTATTGCCTTCATCTAATAGTGAGCAGTCAAATTCAAGTTGCAGTGCAAAACATCAACGGCAACAAAAGGGTTGATCAGACCAAGTCCATATGATTTTCCATAAGCAGCACATATACAGCAGCTTGTGATTAACCCTTCCTAGCTTCAATGAATCCTTTCTGCTCTGCTATCAATAGCTCATTATAGCCACAGTGGTTTAGGTAAACCAAACGCAGTAGTGACTACAATAAAGTCAGTGTTGAACCTGGGATATAATTATACATGTTCCCCCTCTTGCCTCTTCACAAGAACGCCCTTCTCAATGCTCACTTACAGACTTCACTATCACATAAACATAAGCCATAAATATAAACCTTCTAGTTTAAGACGTATGTGACCCCATGCTGACGTGCTGAAATTTTACCTCTCTTTTTCAAGTTGAAAATAGTGGCCAAAAGGCAGAATAAAAAAATCATCATAATTTGTTGGTAGAAGAGAAACTATTCTTATAAATGATCCTTTCATCAACATTAATATATGTACAATATACATTATGTGTGGTCAGGCCCTAATGTTCTATAAGTGAAATGTACAGAGTTTGTCAGTTCATTTGCCCTCTTGAATATTGCATTTCAATGTATTTATATAACTTTCTTTCATGCAGACAAAAAACTTCTTAAAGATGCTGTATCAAAACATTAATAGCATAATGATATAATGCTAAGCAAATTAACCTTAGCAAATCTGTCATATTTTTCTTTCCTGACAGTTTAGTCTTTTGAGTGCCAGAGGTTTTTGACTTCCTTGTCATTGATGTTGACTTTTTAAAAAATATATTTGAGCCACAGTGTGGAGGAAATATGTTTTCTCACATAGTAGGGCAGTTTATGCCATCATTGCCCTCAAACAGCTTGTCTGTGCCATTATCAGCCTCAAACAGCTTGCCAGCTCCTTCTTTGCCCCTTGCAACATACACTCTAGCACACATATGTAAATGCACGTTTATACATGCTAACACACATACAGATGCTTACACATGCACTTACTCATACTCACTAACACACATGCTCCATCCCAGACCAGTTACACATACATGTACGCACAAAAACACTTGCACAAGCACATCTATGCTCACAAACTTAACATGCTAACATCTATGTTAACACACAAACACACATTCATGCTCGTACTTGCAAACACTTTCACACACAGATTCATGTTAACACATACTTATACATACACATTCATGCTCACATACACTTACACATGAACATTCATGCTAACATACACTTATACATAAACATTCAAGCTTATACATTTATACATAGACATTAATGCTCACATATACTTCTACATAAATATTCATGCTCACATACACTTATACATAGGCATTTATGCTCACATACATACAAACATACATACCCCTTCGCTTGCACCCAAAACCCCTTACCTCTCCTGAGGCATTTGGTCCACTCTACAAGCAGCCTGGGTTTCACCTCTGCCTTCCTGTCTCACAGTGATGGTTCAAAATTGTCTGGGATGGGTTTTTTCTGAACAAATTTGAACCAGCACAAGGAGACACAAACAAAAGGTGGCAAGGGTCGACCGGGCCCTCTAGATAGATGGGCCCCGTCGCAGTTGCGACCCCTGTAGTTACGCCACTGCTCAATGATACTGACTCCTCATAAGTCTGTGGGGCTTAAGAAACAAATCCTTCAATGACGTGACCCCGTCACAGATGTGTAAACATGCAATATGCATGCAATATACTATATATCCTAGCAACCAAAGTGCATCACTGAAAAATTACATGCTAAAAATGTTTTTTAAACATAATTCCGCTTGTTGTGAAGGTAAACTATAAGGTGGAGAACATACTACAGCTGTCAGACAAATGTTAGTTAAATATCCCCGCAGGCGTATTTATACAGAACAGAGAAACATTATACTCCCAACATGCTTATCTACATAACAAATATCCCAGTGGAAAGCTGTTTTCTTTGCGGATCTGTTTAATTGTAATTTACCTATTCTGTCCATACAAAACTAAGACCAACCTCTTCAACAAACCATTGATACTACTTTAATGCAAAGTATTTCAGGACTTATACAGTTATGTTGTTAAGGAGACATTTCCTTGGACGTGTACTTGGAAACTTAACAGGGTTTGATTGTCTGAAGCCTCTCTCTAAGGGGGGGGTTGCCAATTAGTGTTTTACTCTGCTCAGTTACTTATGCACTTGCTTCTTCCTGATTTCTGTCAGTTTGCCAAAACCCCGGAATCTGAATCAGCCCCTCATACCACACAGGTGCCATATTAATGGTGTCTAGAGAAGGCTGGATAGTCTCCTTTGGGTTAAAATACAAAGCAGTCACACTGATTCAGATCCTTGGTGAGCTTGGTAAGTAGGTACATAAAGGAACTTCATTTATAATACTACCACAAAGATGTGGACTATTCCTGTTTTAGATTAAAAGGTAAATGAAACCATATGCATTAAAATACACAACAAATTTCAATGACCCAACATTGGCCAACATGTAAAACATCCCACCAGTGAAAGGGGAAAATATAACATCAAAGGCTAACTCTGTTTTCTGATTTTGTGAGATTGCTTTTAAATTATTAGCTTTAATGTTAATGAATAGACCTCAGTAATCCCGACAAGTATTTTTAAGAGCTGCAAAATGACACCTCTAATGGCCCTTTGCATAAAAGAGCCTTTGAATATTAAGTACAGTGTAGGGTTCTTAATTTTTCTTGGACTCTTGACAGAACAAGGCCTCAGATATCCCATTAGCATTGGCACTAAAGCACCAGGCATTATTGGATAAACAAAAAACAAATAAATTTTTGAAAAGCACAAGTAAATCAAGTGGCCTTTTAGAAACATTTTGATCGCTCAGCACAGCAACGAAACTCAACCATGCAATAGAAACCCTTAGCTCCAAATAGAGGCATCTACAGTATCTCACAAAAGTGAGTACACCCCTCACATGTTTGTAAATATTTTATTATATCTTTTCGCGTGACAACACTGAAGAAATGATGCTCTGCTACAATGTAAAGTAGTGAGTGTACAGTCTGTATAACAGTGTAAATTTGCTTTTCCCTTCAAAATAACTCAACACACAGCCATTAATGTCTAAACCTTGGCAACAAAAGTGAGTACACCCCTAAGTGGAAATGTCCAAATCTGGCCCAATTAGCCATTTCCCCTCCCCAGTGTCATGTGACTTGTTAGTGTTACAAGGTCTCAGGTGTGACTGGGGAGCAGGTGTGTTAAATGTGGTGTTATCGCTCTCAAACTCTCTCATACTGGTCACTGGAAGTTCAACATGGCACCTTGTCAACACCAGCTCCGTGATGTCATGATGGAGGAGTGGAAGAGGACTCCAATGATAACCTGTGAAGCTCTGGTGAACTCCATGCCCAAGAGGGTTAAGGCAGTGCTTGAAAATAATGGTGGCCACACAAAATATTGACACTTTGGGCCCATTTTGAACATTTCCACTTAGTTGTGTACTCACTTTTGGTGCCAAGGTTTAGACATTAATGGCTGTGTGTTGAGTTATTTTGAGGGGACAGCAAATTTACACTGTTATACTCACTACTTTATATTGTAGCAGAGATTAATTTCTTCAGTGTTGTCACATGAAAACATATAATAAAATATTTACTAAAATGTGAGGGGTGTACTCACTTTTATGAGATTCTGTAGGTATTCCTGACCTCTCTAGTAGACTTCTTCAATACTTCAGAAACCAGATCAAAGCTTTTCTGCATACACACAAGTGAAAGTGGTTAACCAATGGTTGGCATATTTTTCTGGCTGTAACATGGTTAAATAAAACAACTCTAATGACTGTGTCAACATATTTATATTTCCTTTCAATGAAATAAAATTCACCCCATTCAACTGAGGCCTTCTCTTTGATAGAGTTGTTTTTACTGGAAGTTTTCGGTCATTTCTGCTTCATCAATTCATATGTCTCCTGCTTCTTGACATGAAATTGCTTTTGGATTTTAGGAACCTTGATCCCCCTTCCCCTCTTTTATTGCCCAATGTTCCTTACCCTCTGGTTTTGTGTCAAATCATCTCTATACTGTGACACTTATTTGATGCTTAGATCTGAGAATTTAAAAAAGAACTAGGATTTCAGTGCCAAAAATAAGAAATGCGGAGCATGGCATGTCCCATGACAATTTTAACTGGAGTGTTCAGGGTCAGTGGTACAAGCCCAAATAATTTTTCAAGTCTTTGAAAAGCTGTTCTGTCTCATTATAAAATGTACAAAAATGTTTTAACTGAGAAACAGTGAAGAAGAAAGCTTTTCATGCTAGATGACCTGGTCTTTATTTCACAGGCATATATACTGGATAAATGAGTAGAAGATCATATATACTCCTTTTTTATCCACAAATAAAAGATACAAACTGCCTTGTATAAATTGTATAGTTGAAAGGTTCAGTTGTTTGGTTTCAGGTACATTTTATACCTCCCAAGAACTGATGATATAAAGATTTGCCCCTATGTTTAAAAATAATAGAGTTTGTGCATTTTAAGTATAAGGAGACAATAAATATTTTATAGTTTGAGGAGATAGTTATTTTAAAAAGTGAAAAGTACATTCTAGCAGTTCATTCTAGCAGTTAGCGGTAAAACCAGCAGAAATAGTTATTTTCTCTGTCCTGACCACTCCTCAATTCTCCTCTAGACTACCAGATTCTCCAATTCGTCTGAGGCTGCCAAACCCATTAAGAGTGAATATTAGCATCTTAATGAGCAGGAAAGTCATTAAAACCCTAAGATGAGGTGGTTTAGATGGCTGGTTCCATTGGTACTCATGTAAGCATACATGGGCTTTTCCCAGGTTTGGCGGGTCCCAAATGCTGATTTCACGGCCTATATTGCAGTCTTTGATATCTTTGGCTAGTCCTGCCTCCCTAGCTCAGCCCTGCCCTCTCCATGCCCCCCAACTGTCCCAATTTAGATGGGACAGTCATGATTTTGGGTCTTTGTCCCGCTGTCCCGCTTATCCCTTCCTCTGCCCCTGCAAAGGGTAGGGCGAGATTCCATACTCACCTCAGGTGCAGCTGCGGGCGGCGCACAGCCGAATGATCAGCAGCTGCAGCCTGCAGACTAGTTGGGAAATTGCAGTCTCCCTCTAGTTGGCTCAACATTAGGGAGAAGTGACAGACCTCGTTCTACTGCTCCCTCATCAATTCGCGCCAGCAAATAATGCTGAGTGCAGGGATATGATGTCATCCCTGCGCTCTGCAGCAATAGCCGGCACAAAGTGATGAGGGAGTAGTAAAGTGAGGTCTGAAGTGACAGACCTCGCGCTCCCACCGCCAGGATGTGGAAGAGGTAAGAGATGGGGAGAAAGGGTCGTAAGGGCAGTGTATGCGTATGTATGTGTTTGTAAGCTTGTGTGTGTATGGGCGGGTGTGTGTAAAAGCAGTATAGGTATTTTTTAGTTGGTGTGTAAGGGCAGTGTATGTGTATATATGTGTGTGTGTAAGGGCAGTGTATATGGGTGTGTGTTTAAGGGCAGTATACACGTATATGTGCGTGTGTGTGTGTGTAAGGGCAGTGTACGTGTATATGTGTGTAAGGGCAGTGTACATGTATGAATGTAAGGCAGTGTATGTGTATATGTGTGTGTTTAAGGGCAGTGTACGTGTATGTGTGTGTGTGTAAGGGCAGTGTACATGTATGTGTGTGTGTGCAAAGGTAGTGTATGTGTATATGTGTGTTTATGGGCAGGTGTGTTTAACGGCAGTGTGTAAGGGTCCTGGGAGGGAGGCTAACATTTAATTTAAAAAAATCTCTGCTGCAGTGGACTACTCTTCCAGTGATACTCAGCCAGCATTATGGTGGACACCTGGCTGGCTGAGAATCATGGGAATTTTAGTTTACAGCTAGCATCTGCAGCTTTACTGTTGCTGCACTTCCCATGATGCTCAGCCAGTATCATGGAAGTAGTATGTCTGACTGAGCCTCATGGGAGCTCAATTCAATGTGTTGGTTATTTTTTATATGCATGACGGTGCTGACAAAAACAAAGCGTGTTTTAAGGGGCTTATGCAAGCGACATTGTAAAGTGCAATTGCTTGTATCGTTGAGCTCTTCGAGATTTAAAAAAAAGTGCCCCTCTTTCATATTTTGAAATGTTGGGAGGTATGACTCTCTAACCTAGCTTATGATGCCAGGGCGGGGAGATACAGGGCCTCCAGATTTAAGGCATATTTTGGGTACAGCACATACAATTACCTGGTTGATTAAGTAAAGCAAACTGTAAAATGCAGGATTAGCGAAAGTGACAAAACCTAGTAAGCAAATTACACATATGAACTACAAACTATGAATAGTTTTTGTTAGTCTATATTTTTTTTGTCCAGACATTCCTATTTATATTTGCTTACTGTGAGGTCTCTAATTGAAGTAATGATTTACAAGGGCCTACGTCCAGGAACACTAGGGTGCATTATGAGCCTTTTGTTCCTGAGGCAAACACAGGGCTATGTTGAAGAATGTTCCAAAGCCAAATTAATTAGGCTGGTACTGTGTTTAATTTTATTGTCAGACGGACTTGCTGCCACCGCTGAAATCCTACAGTGTTTGTACTCACGTGGCCAAACATAACTGTACCTTGATGCAGCTGTTGCTGATTTTCAGCTGTATTTAGTTATGTATTTAAAAAGAAAATACAGATCTTTTCTTACCAGATCTATCCCTTATCTTGTACATTATAATATGCTGTAGTGATGATGTCATAAAAGATGCCACCAATGTCCAATTTGCAGTTCTAACATGGCTTTATCTATCTATATATGGCTGTCCCGAGCTACATACACTGATCAGCCATAACATTATGACCACCTGCCTAAAATTGTGTAGGTCCCCCTTTTGCCGCCACAACAGCCCTGACCCGTTGAGGTATTTACTTCACTAGACCTCTATAGGTGTGCTGTGGTATTTGGCACCAAGACGTTAGCAGCAGGGTTTCCATGGATACATCCTGATGCCATGTATTCTCCAATTAAGCGACGTACATGCACCCAGCCATCCACATTATGTAAAAGAAAACATGATTCATCAGATCAGGCCAACATCTTCCATTGCTCTGTGGTCCAGTTCTTATGCTCTCATGCCAATAGTAGGCACTTTTAGCAGTGGGCAGGGGTAAGAATGGGCAGCCTGACTGGCCTGCGGCTACCCAGCCCCATATGCAACAAACTGCAGTCCACTGTGTGTTCTGACACTTTTCTATCAGAACCAGCATTCATTTTTCAGCAATTTAAGCTACAGTAGCTCGTCTGTTGGTTTTGACCACACAGGCTAACCTTCACCCCCCACATGCATCAATCAGCTGTCACTGGTTCACCGCTTTTCCTTCCTTAGAACACTTTTGTTCGAGAGAGAAGGCCCAAAATAACATTAGTAATTGTAATTTTTCTCAGAAGGGTTGTGAACCTCACAATATCAACAGCAACCTCCAGCAGGTCGGCAGCCACTTGTTATTACTAACATACATTGTATGGACATAAGTATTGGGACACCTGACCATTGCACCAACAGGGACTTTTATGTCATCACATTCTAAATACATAAACAATAATATGAAGTTGGTCCCCCTTTGTAACTATAACAGCTTCTACTCTTTTTGGAACACTTTCCATAAGATTTTGGAGTGCTTCTGTGGGCATTTTTGCTCATTAAGCCAGTAGAGTATTTGTGAGGTCAGGCACTGACATTGGACGAGAAGGCCTCGCTCACAGTGTCCGTTCCAGTTCATCTCAAAGGTGTTCATTGGGGACATACCAAGACATTTTGGACAATGTCATGCTTCCAACTTTGTAGGAACAGTTTGGGGAAGATCCTTTTCTATTCCAGCATGACCATAAATCAAGGTCCATAAAGACATGGTTGGATAAGTTTGACGTGGAAGAACTTGACTGGCCTGCACAGAGCCCTGACTTCAATCCAATCAAACACAGCTTCCCTGTGCTATTTTTCCCCAAACAGCTTGCCTGTATTATCGTTGCCCCAGTTTTCAGTGCACCAAACAGCCTGGTTGTGCCATCTTTTCCACCAAAAAGAGAGCATTCAAGGTGACTCTTGTAAGTCAATATATAATGTCTAAATCAGCCCTTGTTTAATAGACTTATACTATGTAAAGGTCTCGGGCATCAAGTAAGTAGTAAGAACAAGGCAACAGGGTTTCAAGAAAGAACATGCTGAGTTTAGAATATCCTTGTTTCTCTAAACCAGGTCAAACCCTGCCTCATTTGCCCAAAAGGTTGTTTACTGCTGTAAATATATATATATATATATATATATATATATATATATATATAGCTGCTACATTACTTAAAAACATTCATAATACTTTACATTCCTGGCTCCAGGCAGTTGTTTTTCAGTCATAAATTAGTTATTTTTATTTTTATAACTTGGAGCAAATTCGCAGCTGGAGCCAATTGAGGTGGCATCTAACACTGAGGTCTCCATATGCAAGATAGTGAATGAGACACATATGGAAGCTTTTGCATTTTTGTCTGATATAGTACTATTATTCACATACCTAGTTTTAGTGGCAACAGTTTTAAATATCTATGTGATCAACAACAATCTTGTGTTTTGAGACCAAAACTGTTTATTATGTAATACAAGATTTTGTTTATAATAGCCTCATACATGTTAATACGTCTTGCTCAATTCTAAGACCAAATATAAAAAGTAATTCACATAAAGATATTTTCCAGTCATGGCTTAGTTATTTCTATGTCTTGCATCTTCTTGTTTTTATCTCTTTTCTCTCTTTTCTTTTCTTTCTTCATCCACATCTTCGTGGACATAGCCTCCCAGGGAAAACTTTCTCCAAATGGTGGAGCTTCTGGTAAGGTCCTTAACCCTGATTCGAGATACGAGGAGGGAACGTCGCTGAAAGCTCTGCCCTTTTGGCGGAAGGTCCCTGGAAAGTTTTATCGAGGGAGATGCGTACAAAGAGAAAAAAAAAGAAAACAGAGAGAAAACAGAAGATAGAAGAGAGGAGGAAGGAGAAGCTGCGAGACACGGAAGCGGAAGAAGCGGTCATCAGAGAAGGTGGGGAGACATTCAGAGAGCATGATTGGGAAGGTGAACGTCAGAGAGAGTGAGTAAATGTGAGAGTAACGAATTTCAACTTTTAAATGGTCCCCGATTTTCATCTGAAATGAACAGGCAGGAAAACAAAAGGCTCAAAAAGAAACTTTAAAATGTGTCCGAATCATATTTGGCCCATTTGCACGTGTCTTACACATAAAGTTTTATTATAAAGATAATTTATTATGTGAGACAAATATGCTTTCCCTTTTATACAAAAAAGGTCAAATGGGCATTTTCATACAGCTCTTTAATCTAGATGTATCAACCAAAAAAAAAAAACTATTTCTTTGTTTTGTTTTCTGCAGCATATGGTTAGCATTTCTATCTCGTTCCAACATAACAGGAGATTATGCAATAAAATAAACAGCAAAAGATATTTATTACATTTTGCCTTGCCGGATATAAATTCATGAATTTATCTTTAATTCTAAGAATTTGTTTCCAACTAGGCCACCAGACCTTTATATGTTGGCTTTATTTATAAATTAGAATGTCTTCCTTACATCTAGTTCAAAAGAAAGCATAGTCTCTGACCACTTACACAACAGCTGGAGTATAAGAATTACAATATTTGCTTTCATTGGTTAATAATATTAATAAAACTCATTAGGTATACCAGCTACAGCACTGGAAACACTAGGAGAAACGAGTTGAACTGAGCATAACCCAAAGGACCATTAGTGAGGTATGAGTTCTTAAATTATTTATCAATGCAACAAATGCAATTCATTTTAAAACACTAAAATGATGTGTTCAGTGGTCTATGAGCCTGGACCAAATATTCTGTTGCTGTGACCATATGGTATACTTGGGTGACTCAAGCAGACAAGCTCATTGTATCCAAAAACGACAGGCCCCTATGGACTCTCCTTGTCCTGCTTCATAGAAGTGGGAGGAAGAGGCTCTGGTAGCATTAAAGGGACAGGCTAGCCATGCATACCCCCCCTCAATATAAATAAGAGGGATTGGAGCGTCTAGAATTTGGGTGAGGATGAGTCATCTGGTGCTCAACTTTGAAACCCCCAGGAAAGATCCTAGGGGTTCCTGAGTGTTGTTCAGGAAATAGAGAATACAACCTAAAGCTGTTGCAGATGTTTATCTCCAGTTTATATGCCAAAACTATATAGCTGATGACAATCCCAAGAGGGTTTGCACTGGGTGGGTCAGCCAAGTGCTACAATACAATTAGAAACAGGATTCTTCTTTAAAACCCCAAACCAGTCAAAGGCATTGTAGTATTGTAACATTTGCCAAAATTGATTAAGTTGAACCAATAGTCATGTGACACAAGAGTAGAAAAACTGGTTAATTGAATGGCTTCATTGGCAGATCAGCAAAATTCTTAATTCAATGTAAATCTATAGCTTTCAATTAGTTAATACAATCACAGATGTGTATATCAGTTTTATAACTAGAGCATTTACTTAAAGATTTGCCTCTGTAGCACATCACCTTTACCAAACTTTCATAACGTTACTTATTCAATCATCGGATACGCGTCAGGGCTTGCGTGCTTTCTGATCTCATTGCATGATAAGTGTAATGTACTACATAAAATATTTATTTTTAAGAGTTCTTATTTGTTTGGATTAAACAAAAATATAATGTATTATCCTAGCCAAGCAGGGGATATAAAATAAATCAGTGAAACAGAACTCAAGCATGTGAAAGGCAGCAATAAATGCAGACGCTACTATAACCCAGAGGTCCAAGGGCTTTTAAAACGTTCTTCCTTGAGTTGACAACAGTATGTGGTCCTAGCACGATTCCAGGAAAGAAATTCAGCCCTTCCATTAAAATTATTAATCAAAGGGAGCAGCTTACATTGAATAAATATTGGGTCTTGGAACTGATCAGTGATGTTGACTTAAATTCAGCTGTAAGTGTAATAAAAAACATAGCAGACGTCTTGCAAAGTCATCTTGGCTCTGGTTTATATTCCACTGTGTCCCAAGAAGGCAGTTCACAAATTAAGAGTTCCAAGAGGTGATGAGGCAAGCTTCCCCACCCATGTTACTTGGCAAGTTTATTTGCAATCAACAATGCCATTCCAAGTGTTTTTGCTCTTAAGAGGTCAGATTGTTTTATAGTTGTCCAAAATACGTATGATTCTTATGTATTAAATATTGAAATACATATTTATATACCTTTTCATACACCTCAGAATTCAGAAGTTAGCCAAAAAAGGAATGAAAGAGAATGATATTAACAGTTAGCTATACATGAGTGCTACATGTATGAAGGTAGTGGGTACTGTGCTATGACTCCCCATCCAGATACACCATAGCCCAATCGCCAAATAAGCACAAACACTTTTTTGATGATAAACAGGTCACAGCTTTTGTTAACCAACAAAATTGAACTATGTTAGCCTTTCACCTAAACATAACATTTTCATAAACACTAACCATAAATACAAAAAAACAAACATATTTATAAATAACATAAATAAACGCATAGATATACAAAATCAGATTGGCTTATATACAGTACATGAACCTAACTCGTCCTTGATCTAGGGCCTGACGCCAACAGTTCCTAGATATCACCTCTGAATAAACCATACTAACATCTGGAAACCATACTAACAGAAGATCGCTTATAATAATATCCCTCAATGGCTTTACATCTTTAAAGAACTAAGGCCTTATAACCAGGCAAACGTGACCAAGGGAGACACCCCCTTAGCCTCTCATCTACAAATAATGACAGCATCATCTGCACGCGATCCCATCGCTGTTTAAAACCCCCACGCTCCCGCTCAAACAAAGCCCACTCTTTCCACACTTTACTGTACAGACCCCACATGGCCCTAGACCCGAGTCACAAATCCACCGTGTCCCCTCCAGGTTTGAGTAGGGTGCCATAGCTGAAAGTGAGAGAGAGAGAGAGAGCATCAGCTGTTACATTCTGGACACCCAAGATATGCACTGCCCTGCAGGTCACAGTCAAACCTAAGCAATGCAATACCAGTCATCACAACAGGAGAACCACTGGGGGTGATGATCAACTTATTGAAGGCCTGTCTCACCCACAGGTTATCACAGTGAAACATTACCCTTCAGTCCTTTAAACAACTGCCCCATAGCACTATTGCCACCACACTCGGAAGCAGTTTGAGAAACAACAATTTTTAAGCCCAGCATCCTTCCAAGACTCCAGCCACCTCTCAGCGCATCAATGCATGCCCAGAATGGCCCCAAATCTCACCGACCTGGCTACATCTGTGTATAAGAACAATCCGACTTGGTGCGCTCGTGTGAACCGAAAAAATAAGTAAAACGATACAAAATAATAGTGTAGACGTAAAACAAAAATACCGGTAAAAGTATGTTGTATGCACTCACAAGTGTACGTGGTGCTTCAAAGCTCTATGGGTCCGTTGATCCGCTGGTATATATAAATGAATCAAAAAAGACAAAAAACAACATAGGGTGATATCATAGATAAAGGAACACCGCAAGGTGGTGGATACACTCGTGTGTAGAGAGTGTTCAGCGTCCAAAACAACGATTACTCCTCCGTGTATATCCGTGGGTATATGTTGTTTTTGGTGGGTATATCCAAGAATCAATTCCCAACCCGATGGTTAATCTAAAATATGGATTTATTGAAGGGCACAGCCCTAAAACACTGCAGTGGACTATAGGTACATGGTTTAGAATAAATAAATAAATATTATCTCAATAAATAGATAAATATTTAAAACCGTCCTTGTGGTCCAAATGTAGTACTAAAAAGTCAAATATATGAATAAAAACCAGTTCTTTTGGAATCGAAAAGAAACTGGAAGTGAAAAAATCCTGTGTCTCTACGCGTTTCGCCTGCTGGGCTTCATCAGGAGTAGTGTGACTACTCCTCTATTGTGAAATTTCCACACTTGGAGGGTGTGTTACAAGGACGCAGCTGTGTAACCGATCCAAGAAGGGTAGTATCCCCCTTTGTTTATTTATTTTTTTTTCATTCTTTGTTCACACTTCTAAACATACGGTTCAAGACTGGGTTACCAATGGAGAGCTCAGGGTCCATCATCAGGAAGTGTCCTCAGAAATAATAGCCCTGATAGCCCGACCAGAGCCGTGGCGGTCTAAACCCTAGTTCTAAAGAAAGGTAATAAAACCAGGTTTTCCAAATGAGCTCCCTCTCTGTAACCACCTCCAATTGTAGCCCACCATCGCCACAATTCCTAGCGACCATACAGTTCTGTGGATTTGCGGGTAGGTCCCGGTCAGGTGCCAGGCAGGGAGGAAAGGGAATCCCACCAGCACAAGGGAAACACAGGGTCCATGAATATACTCCTTTTGGCTGAAGGGGTAAGACATAGGGATGGGGTAAAATACATGAAAACAGGAACGGGGCCAAAATAACATATGGGACAAACAGATGGACTGCCACAGTAACCATGTATCCTATCTAATCTGCCCATTCTCCAATCCGCTATATAAACTCACCCATAAAGTGTTGTAAAAAAGTACTTGCCCCTTTCCTGATTTTTTTTACTTTTTGTTACATTTGAATATTTCAGATAACATAGTTACATAGTTACTTGCCCCTTTCTTGATTTTTTCTACTTTTTGTTACATTTGAATATTTCAGATTATCTAACTAGTTTTAATATGACAAAGACAACATGAGTAAACAGAAAATGCAGCTTTTAGATGATCATTTCATTTATTGATGATAAATAGTTAATCAAAACCTATTAAACCCACGGGAAAAAATGATTGTCACTAAACTTAAGCCTTCATTTTCTTGCTTCCGTTTCTTTAGAGCCATTCAGAGGTGAACTCACTTGTGTGCTTCGGATCATTGTCCTGCTCCATTGCCCAATTGCGCTTAATTTTTAGCTCACGAAATGAAGGCTCGACATACTTCTTCAAGATTTACTTTTTCCATATGTTCTTGAACTTCTTTAGGTTGCTTTTGTGACCTTTTAGATGACTTCACTTTAAAGTTTCTATTTAAATAATGTTAAGATTTAACAGGGTCCATCATCCCTGGGTCGGAATAGTCTGATGATCTGAAACATTTAAGTCTGACAAATACAAAGCACTGTGCATTAAAGTCCTTTGTTATGTTTTATGTTCATGATAACCTTATGCCGATCTCATGCATTTTTAAAGTCCTTCACTTTTTAAATGCTGCCACTTCAATTACTCATCATGGAACTGTGTCATGTAAACTGCTGCCTGTAAATAACTGTTATTCACATTCTCTTAATTCAGTCCTGTTTCTCATGCTTGTTTGACTTTTCAAGTCCCTTTTAATTTTGTCTAGGATCATTTTTCCAGCCAAGTACACACACACACAGTGAAAAAATAACGTAACTAATTTTGTTATTTAGCATTTCACAAAAAATGTACTCAGTAGGAAAATTCAAGCAATGTGTGTTGTCTGCCCATCTGGACTTTCAGTAGTGGTTGGCAAAGTTACTTGGGCCACATTGGCATGAGTTGTTAAATAAAGCAAACCAGATTTCATGATGAGGACCCTAACCACAAGTCAACACCTCTTCCAGGAACAGCGTTATGTATATATAAGGCAATTAAATATTTCTTCTCTCCACCTTTCTCCCTCCGGGGTCAGGTTGTGCTCAACTTGGATTTAGACAAGGAGAAATATTTTAACATTTCAGCACATTGGTTTCTCAAAACAAGGAGTCCTTTCTACTTTTTGCCCAAGTACTGGTCAGGGTAGGAACATGAGGAACTGATCAGCTGAATTTTTTGTTTATTTCTAAGCCTGTCCAATATAGTCTAAAAGCAAACACACCTGTGCCACAAAAGTCTGAACTAAACATTTTGCAGCTTCTTACTATCAAAGACAAGAACTGTTTATCGAGAAACATACTCATTCCGTCCCTGTTTTTTTTTTATATGTTTATTTTCATCAAAAGAGCCTTTATATTTGTTTGCGGATATAAATATATATATTTTTTGGAGGTAAGTGGTGAGTTCATGAGGTAGTTTGAAGAATAAGGTTATGTTCCACCCAGTTATTATTTTTTCTTTCATCCCAAGCAACTCTCAAACTGAAATTAACTGATTCATGGAATTACCGAGAGCTCATTTTTTAATCAGCTTTAGTTGGTATGTGTTAGTTAACATATGTGCCTTGACAGAACCAAATTGTCCTAGTATCTTTATGTGTATGAGTAAAGTTTGAGCTTTTACAAAAAATATTTTTAAAAAATTGCAGGTGTGAGTCTCATCCATTATCCCATTGTGCATTGTGTTGGTACAGCTGTGTTCCAGCTTCGAAGACAGGACAAGCTACGAACTTTTCAGGGCCGGTCTCCCACAGCATTCCTCCCGTGCTCCTTAGGGCACATTTGTAGTTACAGTAACTGCCAATTTTGACCATGTCCATGACCATCTTCTCAACGGCTATTTCGACACCTCTTATATTTCACTCTCTGTCCTGTAACCTTCTTGCTGCCCATTACCTGGAAATCTACACATTTTAATAAAAAAATAAATTGAGCAAAAACTCTAAATAAAGACTTAATTACCTTTGTCCATTTTGTTTGCCATATGCTGCTATTGGGCAGAGAACAGAGAAGGGTAGCCCCCAATGCATATTCTGTCTAAGTAGTTACAAATGTTTTCACATGTCCCTTTTCCATGCCACTAAAAGCTGGGGGTCCACCTACCAAAGATGTTGTAGCTTTTGTGGCCGTAAGCTAGTTTGGAGATATGTTCATTCTTCACAATCCATGATTTCTTTTGATCTGTAAAGGTTGTTGTGCAATGTTTTTATCTGATCAACAACATAAGACAGGCATCTTCAAAGGAATTTTTTTATTGGATCTGGCTTTACTGGGCTCCGTTCTCAGGTAATAACATCATATGTAAAACAAGCTTAAATAAGTCAAACACAATGTATTCAAGCTAGTTTTTTTTAACTGCTTCCTTGACATGGAATCCCAGTAAATGAAATGTTTTCATCTTCACCTCCTGCTGAGGTCAAAATGTCTTACCACTTGGATCCTGATGACTTCCCAATAGTTTGCTATAAATGCAGTGCCACAGGCAACGTTCTACTGTTTAGTGTGCATATGTGCAGAAGTAAATATGTGCATATTTAGCACTGGATAATTTATGTAAAACTTAAATATAGATGTTGCCCAACCACTGTGTTCCCGCCCTCCAATACTTTGTCTTGAGTTGTGTTGTTGGGATAGAACACTGCCCTGCCTTCTCCTGCTAGTCTGCTTGTAAAATGAGATTTAGGGTTAATTTACTCACATTTGCTTTCTGCAGTAGCCCTAGGACAACAGTCTTCTGTATATATTGGAATCCCATGCTGATTGGTCTTATGTATAGGAAAAAAGTATTTCAGTGATGCAAAATGTGTGCAAGAGAAAGGGTCATGAATTGAGCAGTCAGAATCATTAAATTACTTAATTCTGCTAGCTTAGCTCATGAATATCCTAACAGCATATGATGTGGGTGTACTTAAAGGGCTCTGTTCCATGGCTGACTTACCAACTGTCCTGAATTGGTCAGGAGACCATCAAAGGCAGACCTTATGTCTGCTGATCCAAGCAATGTCCAAGTAGATTTCCACCGTTCATATGTCAAATGCACAGAACAAGAATATGTAACATGGACACAGGGGGACATAGTATCACAATAAAGCCACATAACATGGCTACAGCATGATGCTACATCACAGAGCTATTAAATTACCCGTAGAATGATGAAAAATATGGCCTCATATAGTTGGAAGACATTTTCACAATTTGATAAGTAAGTAAAGTTGTTTGTTTCTTGTTTTCATCCTCATTATATTGGATTTCCACTATGGATTTACCCTTAAACCATAGAAGCCAATTTAGATTAAAGTCAAAGTTGACATTTTCATTTGTGTTAATATTAACAATAGAAAGCAAGCTCACTAAACAAAAGTCATTGCCTTTAAGATTAAAAAAAATCAGGCACCGTGAAATACTTTTGTCTTGTTTGTATCCAAAATGCATCTTCTATATAAATATAAAATTTAAAAATGAAAAGTGTAAAACCCTAAAGCTTGTCTGCTTTCATATGTAATCATTTTGAAAATGAATGTGCATAAAAGATTCAATGGCATTCCTATAATTGTTACCATAGAAACCCCAAGATTTCATATTGATCATGAGGACAGTCAAAAGACAAGTGATCATTCTAGTTTGCAAGAAATCAGCAAGTAACATACAGATTTTATATAAGAAATAGAAAGAAAAGTTAATGTAGATAACGCCAGCATAACAAACATACACACGTCTAGATTAATCAAGGCTGTGATCAAGACCGCCTAAGCCAAATGAATCATGATATTATTGCAGAAAGTGTTCAGAAAATTCACATTTCCTGGCTGCTGCCAGAGGTTGTGAGGCAGACCATTTTTGCATTCAACAAGACTGAATTTAGAAGTTCAGAGGACACCTGCAGCACCCAAGTTACCATGAGTTCCCCATGAGTTACACAAAGGCCTGAAAACATATTCGCTTCAGAGGGATGCACCTAAGGTGGGCAACAGAAGGAATTACAGAGGACTACCTCATTGAACCAATTCTTCATTAGTCAGCCTGTAACCAAACTACAGCATACTACCACTTTTGTGTGTTAAGATTTGCCTCAAATGGTTAAGCTAATGAAATGCATGCAACTTGTTGATTTTAAGAATCCGTATAATATTCTGAAGGAGTCACATTGCTAGGAAGAAGTACAGATCATTCTTTGTCATTCCATTTACAGAAGTTCTTCTCCTCCTAATCTTTTTTTTTTCATGTGATAGCACATTATCTCTTTTTTTAGGTGGGGTGAGTGGAATATTTACATATTAGTAATAGACATATGAGGAGATCTGGGCAACATTTTACATGATTCCAAAGTATGGGATTTTTCAATACATATCCCCACTTAAACTTTGTGGTTTATCCACTGATTTATTTGTTTAACCTGTTATGACCTTATGACACATTGGGTAACACTAGCTGTTGAGCCATCCTTACTTAGGCTGGCTTATCTCTGGATAGTCTATTAGTATCCTATTGAGTTTGAGTTTGAATGAAACATCATCTTAATTTCAGTTGTTCAGTGTTTTACATACCGTTGTCAATGCCTGGAAGCAATTATCTGTCCAACAGTACTCATCAACATGAACTTGTATCCCATGAAGCTGTGTCAGCTAATCCTTTCTCTATATACACAAGTTTACTTTACTGTAAGTTCTCTACAAAAGTAATGAGTCATAAAGGTTTAATCAAAACCATATAGTCCACATCTGGTG
Organism: Spea multiplicata; assembly: GCA_009364415.1. Classification (NCBI taxonomy): domain Eukaryota; kingdom Metazoa; phylum Chordata; class Amphibia; order Anura; family Pelobatidae; genus Spea; species Spea multiplicata. Next base: position 23,690 of record VKOC01017383.1, read on the forward strand.
TCTTCTTATTGATGGTCTTGGAGACAAAATATGTAGAAGCCAGTTACAGTACATATGTTCTCATGAATCACTTTAGCATTAGTCTCTTGTCTTGTCTTCAGGATAGTTCTTCTCTGAACTTTGTGATTTAAATGGTACATGTTAAATGTCACATTCCCCCTCTAAAAAGTATTTGCCCCTTCCTGATTTTTGCATATTGGTCACATTTAAGTGTTTCAGATCATCCAAGTAATTTTGATATAAGACAAAGGCAACACGAGTAAACACAAAATGTAGCTTTAAGTGAGAATTTCATTTATTGAAGGAAAACGGGTAAGACCCCATCAACCACAACTGCCCCTACATTAACCCTAAACACCCCATCAGCCACAACTGCCCCTAAATTAACCCTGAAGACCCCATCAACCACAACTGTTATCCAGCCTTAGTTTGTCTGTACCTACCTGATAAGCGTCATGCTTCATGGGGTGCACACAGAGTCCATGGTATCCCCTACAACTGGGCCCCCTACTTAACTCCCTTGTCCAAGTCATGACACCCACCAAATAACTCCTTCCCAATGTCTACCTTTGTTGGTTATAGATAGGGTTTTCCTTGTTGAAGGCAAATGTTAGTTACTCGTTAATAGGAAAAAACATATGACAATCGTAGCAGTAGCTAACAGACCAGCACATACCTGCGCAACATGAGAACTTTAGTTGACAATAGCTGGGGTGGTAAACATTAGCCACAAGTACCCTGCTCTACAATTCCTATGGTGTTTAGCCAGTAATGGCTCACTACATATCCTGGGAGCTGCCGTCAACAACAGAAAAGTTAGTGTGTAGTTTAGGCCACCACAACCAAAGTTTAGAACTACAATCCCCATGAAGTTCAGCTAGCAATATGGCTGGCTGAGAATCATAAGATGTGAATTCCACAGCAGCTACAGCACCAATCCATAATGATTCGGGGGGGGGTGTCCCCTCTTGCTTCCACCTCCAGACACCCCTGCTCTCAGATGATATCATGCAAGGCATGAAGCCAAGATGTCTAACAGTCTATATGGGTGGATGGCGTGTGAAGGAAAGATCTAAACAATATGTTTATATTATAAATCAAAATTTCACTTTACATATGCAAAAAGAATCATTTATATCATATAAACAGTTTTCTGTTTGTGATATCCTGATGCTTTGCTTAAAAGTAACATCAGTTAAAATGGAGCTATAATGTCAAGGTACCAATAAGGAACCTTTGGAATTACCTGGTGTGACAGAGACCCATACTCTGACTGAGTAGCTCCGCCATAGAGAACTTCCTTGCTGCTGAAAGCTTAATTGCTCAAGGGATTAACCTTTCATATTCCCCCAAGCACTAGCCAAGACTCTCTTTTGAGGACAGCACAAATATTTATATACAATCAACTACCAGACAGCCTGATGCCTCCATACAGTTCTATGGCCTACAATGCCCACGCGAAAAAGATTCACTAATTCGGGGTGATCCCGAGGGAGCAGGGTCAATTGTGGGGTACTAATGGAAAGCTCAATGGAAAACTTCCCTGGGAAGAGTCCGGCCGGTAGCCTGGCCAGAGTTCCATAGCCGCGGCTGGGTAATAAAACCAGGGTTCCCAAGCAAGCTCCCTCTCTGTAACCATCATGAGTGATTCCCACCACAAGCTTCATGTAACATCAAAAGTGCGACGTGGTGGGGCAAAGGGCGTCTGTAGCGACACTATTCCAATTGTCAGCAGGCATCGCCATGGTTCCTAGCTGCTGTGCAGTTCCATGAATTTGCGCCTTGTAGAGCCCCCATAGAGAAGACCCCATCAACCACAACTGCCCCTAAATTAACCCTAAACATCAACCACAACTGCCCCCCCAAAAATTAACCCTGAAGACTCCATCAACCACAACTGCCCCTTAATTAGCCTAACACCCCACTAAACTATAACTGCCCCTAAATTAACCCTAAACACCCCATTAACTATAACTGCCCCTAACTTTCAGCAGCCCAAATATTTTATACTCATAGTTAGATGAGTTCTTGAGCCATGTGGATGCTAAAGGAAATGGGCGGGCCAATTGACACTTTGTCTCCGCCCCTTTCTTTCTGTCCCTCCTTGCAGCCAATCGGCAGTGACTGCAGGGAGGGACTGGAAGAAGGAAGTGGGCGGGCCAATTGGCAGTGACTGCAGGGAGGGACTGTAAGTAGGAACTGCTGCTGTGAGTCACACTTAAACAGATTATAAAACAAGGGGTAAAAACCCTCATTTTATAATCGATAAAAATCGATTCAACTCATCGATAATGAAATTCATTGGCAACGATTTTCATTATCGATTATTATCAATTTTATCGATTAGTTGTTGCAGCCCTAATCTGATCTACATCTAAGTTACAAGTATAGACAAACACAATGTGATTAAGCTAATAACACACAAACAATGATAGTACTTTCATGTCTTTATTGAAATGTAGGGAATCCTTGCATTTAATAACTGTTCAAACCTCCTTTGGCAACAATAACTTCAAACTCAGATCAGATCTGCACAACACTCAGGAGGAATCTCGATGATGGCATGCTGTCCGGGCCCCGAGGCAGCAAAACAGCCCCAAATCATAATGCTTCCTCTATCATACTTTACTGTTGGGATGATGTTTTCAATCAACAACAACAAAGCTAGCATGTAGTTTAGGCCACCACGACCCCAGTGTTTGTAATGTATACCTAGCGTAGACCCCTCCAGACTAATCTACAGTTACTAGCTACTATTCCCATAATAATCAACTTGCAATAGTAATTAGAGGGCACTCAATGTGCTGTTACATTTCTCATGATGAGTATTCCACAATACCTGCAGGACCAATCCATAATGATCTAAAATCTAACCTTTGTCACTTCAATTGTTGAGTACTCACTTTCCCATGATGCTCAACATACCAGACTGCCTGAGAGCCATGGAAAATGTAGTCTCAACAGTTTAAGTATTAACTAACCCCAGCTGTAATAAAAGATATTGTGTCTGCAGCATGCAAACTGTGTCTCTGCCCAGGCAGGGACTCTTTGCTTGTGAAGGAGCAGCTGCCAGAGTGAAGGGGTGGAGATCAGCTAGAGGGAGAGGAAGAGAGCAGACCAAACCATTCTGATAGCAGGGGATATCAAGAATTAATTTTTAAAAAAAAGTTTTTGCTGCACGTCTCTGACTGCCAGGTGTTTCTCCTGTCTAGTTAGCCCTCCCATGCTGCCATTCTTTGAATATGGGGAGGGTCAAGTGCCCCCTCTTGCTTCCCCTTCCAGACGGCAAAACTCAGCAATGCTAGTAATTCCAAAGCGTTCACTTATTTGCCACTGTATATTACAATACAAGACAAGCCTAAATATAGAAAAACATCAAAGCCAGGGGTTCTAGGAATGAGAGAAGTAAAAGGAACCAAATAAGAAGTACATTACATATTTAATAAATAATATTAAAGAAGAGCCAATCATCATGACTGTTTCAAAAAACTAGAATGCGGAGTTGAATCTCAGTAAGCGTGGAAATGCCAGAAAAATGGCATTGATGAAGTGAATCAGATGTCCAGTTGGCATTACATAAAAACAGAGCAGCTCTTAGATACCAGTATGGTGAAAAGTCTTCTTCATTAACTATTAAACATCTTGTTCTTGTTGGTTTATTGAAGATGGGCATTGGGTATAATAAAAAAATGTTGCTGAGGAATCTAGTGCCACATTCTGTTCTTAAAAGCAAGACAGACTATTATGATACACGAGTTTGTGCTAGACTTGTGCAAATGGACCAAAATGATTCTGACGAACTTTTGGGGGAGCTTTTTAAGTTCAGAGAAAAAATATGTTGTCATTCACTTTTGTCTTGTGCTTTTTCACACTTTGTCACACACTCATTTACGCTGTCCCACAATCCCATCACTCACTCTCATGCTCTCTCGTAATGTCTCCCTACCTTGTCCACTTCTGTGTCCCTGTGCCTTGCAACTCCGCTTATCTTGCCTCTTGATGTAAACCCTCATTGTTTATTGGTTGTCTTCTTTCAAACTCCTATTTTAATTGTTATCTGCCTGTTTCAGTGCCATCCTTTGATCTGTATAACAAACTGTGTTTCCCCCCAACTAAACAGTTTTTCATATTTTCCAAATTAATAACATCTCGGCTGGTTCTGGGACCTGGAAAAGGGACAGCCAGTGATAATGGCCAGGGTTTAACCTTTGCAGCCCTGTATTCAGCAAGTTCAGCTGTTGGTTTGTGTGAGGCTTCCTTTAAGACGTTATGCACTACCTGGTTTGTTCCAATTGTTGCTGAGAAATTTTGCTGCTTAGTGTTACAATTTTGTGGACAATGTAAATTAAATGAATTTTTTTTACAGGTATTAGCAAAACAACACCAATATTCCTTCTTATCTTTCTGCCCTGGACACACTCACTGGTGGGGACTCTCACCATTTTCAGTACTGGCCCAGTTATATCGTTTGTCATGCTATGACTATATGCATATTTGTGACATCATTGATTGGCTCTTCAAGGTAGTTGACCTGTGTGCACAATGATTATTCAATTATGCTATAGTGCAGCCTGTGACCAATAAGTATCCCAAATCAGAGCACAACTGGGATTATTCATACCCCTAACATTTTGGGTGTACAGTAATCTTTGCTGGGGTAGTGTTTATAGGTGAGGTGGGGTTGTGGTTAAATCCACCTACTTTACATGTCCATCCTCCTCGCAATATATTGAATCAGAACACTGGAGTATGAAGTCATATTGGGGCATTCTGCTTTAATACATTTGGAAGCGGTCTACTTTGTTCAACTTATGTTGTAAGACATATACACTATTCTCAATTTTTATGGTTCTTTTTTTTATTTTGTATGGTTTTATGTTATTAGACTTAAAATTATATATAAATTCCAGACAACATAATTTTTACATGTTTGTTACAATCAACTTGGCGCCTAAAGTAGAAATTGCTGAGAACCAAAAAGAAAACGGGTTCAAGAAAAAGGGAGAAAATGTACAATATTAAATAGCAAAAAATATTTAAAAGTATTTCAAGTGATCATCTTGTGTATTTTCAATAATAATAATATTAATAATACTTTTAATCGCTTCCCATAATAAGGTGAGGTATAAATTATGACAACTTTAATTTTATATTTATTTAGATTTCTAACATGTAAAAAATGCTAATACTAATAAATTACATTTGTCTCCCAACCACAAATCCTGCACACATTTCTAAATGGGAAAAGAGAGTAGTTGTATGATATCTGGAAAAGTATAAGTGGCTAATTTATTTTCATTTGCCAAATAAAGCCAATTATGTGAAAGTCAGTGGGATGCAGGAGACCAAGATGTTACACGGGAGGTAACTTAAGTATTTCGTCATTTCATATATTTTTTTTTTATCTGTTCATCAAGTTGGAAAAAGAGTGGTACTTTGAACCATAACAATTCCACAGTCCTTGGGATGTATAATTCAATTTCTTTTTTCTCCTTTTCTTGGCTTAGTTAATTATTTGTCAGCAAATTACCTGAATCTACAGGTAAATAGCTATTAGACTATGGGGGAGGGAAAGCTGTATAAAAGTGGGGGAAAAAAAGCAATAGCTCTTGGTATGGAATCATAAAGCATAGCCAAATTGTTCTGTACAGAGCTGGAGGGATTCTATGTCATTGCAGAGAAAATTAGGAACAGATGGCCAGAAGAAGAAAAAAAAAACAGAGATATAGACAAGGGCACTGAATACAAGTGAAACGGAAGAGCTGCTATTGCAAGTTTGCTTCTGCACTAACGGGGCAATTCAACCTACAAACACTATTGCATATACTGGCATTTTACAGCCAAAAATGTATACTCTCCATGTGGCTTTCCTTTACATCAGGCTTCATGGATTGCTAATTGGTAAGCTCCCAGTAACTTTTTTCCTCCCTGAGAATAAAAAGGCACAATCGCCCTTTCAGACTGCATAGTCTCTCTTACTACCAGAGTTTTGGAGGTAGGCAGCTGTTTTTCTTTTGTGATAAGGATCACATGAGGTTGTAGATAACCATATAGAGTTGTACTGTGTTAGCCTTCGAAAGAAACAGTGCAAGTTAGATGAAGATGATACCTTTATTGGCTAACAAAAGAATAAAAAGATTGCAAGCTTTGGGGAAAATGTAAGCCTCTCCTCCAGGCATATTATAGAGAAAAGCAAACTGATGTTTTATTGGAGTCTACAAGTTAAGAACACATTTTATTCTAATAGCACATTCTACCTACTGAGACTCGGGTGTGCTTATTATGTTACGTACACAACATCTCTTAACCCCTTAAGGACAATGGGCGGTCCCTAAACCCAATGGTCTCCCCAGGCCAAGTTCCACATCAGGAGTTAAAGGGCCATGCGACCTGACAGTTAACCGGTTTTTCGCTTCCGTAGGTTCGCAGTCAGGAGTTAAAGACCTTTAACTCTTGTAGAGGGGAGACAGGCGCAACTTGGCCTGGGGAGACCATGGTCTCCACGTTCCAAGAGTTAAAGGTCCGACTCTATTGGTCGTTCCTATGGACCTTTAACTCTTGGATCGGGGAGACCAGTGGTCTCTCCCAGCCAAGTTGCGGCACCAGGATTTTAAAAGTCTGTTCAAGCGACTCTATTGGCCGCCAGCAGGTCTGCCATCAACCAATAAAGTACAGGTGTACCTGTAGTGTGTACCGCGTTAACCCTGTATTTACCCCATCTACAAAAAATGAAGAAAAAAACTAACACGAAGAATGTACACAAATATTCGCCCGAACCGAACACAGGAACAGGCGAATATTCGTGGAATAAGATTTTTTCCCCCACGAAGATGAACACGAAGAGTTGGCCAGCGTCCAAGTCTAGTAATCAGCCTATTGGTATCGCCACTCAGTGGCCTGGTTAAAAGGAAGATCACACTGTACTCCAAGGCCGATTCCCATCCTACCACGTTCAATTTCTCTTATCATGGGAGTTGAGGGGCTTTGTGCTGCCAGTTCCTGATATAATATAAACAACTGATACTTCACGTCATTAAATGCTGGCAAGAAATTGGATAAACAATCCTACAGTCTTTTGAAAAATACGATTGTGGAGGAATAAAAGCATGAATATTTCCAGGCAGGAGTGCTGTTTTTGCCACGCAACAGTTTGTCCAAGATTGTTTTTATAGTTTTGTCATATCCTTGTGTGAATGTGACTCACTAATGAACTATGTGAGGATTTTTTTTTAGGAAAATTATGCAAAAATAGAATATTTAGTCAGCAAAGTTGGTAGTTTAGCCTCGTCCACTTGTTTACAAAGTATCCAGGGCACCACGTACATTAGTCAAACAGATAACCAGAAATAGCCAAAATCATGTGTTCTCAACAGGCAGTGATTCATGCTTATTTACAGAGAGGATGAAAAATGAAGCCAGACTTTAATTCTGAATTTTAATATTCAGCAATGCCAAACTTGTGGTTTCTTAGCTAAGCACAACTCTCATCCCTCCCAGCCTGCAGAAGTTGATGGGTTTTAAAGTCCGACTCCCGTAAAACAAAAAAAAGCTGGAGCTGACACTTTCATATGTGACTTATTCATGTCAGACAGTTCCTCGTTGTACTTTCCTCACTGCCGTATCACAACTGAAATCCTTGAATACAGGTGACTTTAGAATATCCTTACCCGCTCACAAAAATGTATTTTTCATTTGATCCCAGACTATTATTAGAACAATTTGTTTGCGAGGCACTATAAAAACAATGGAAAATAAAAATCACAAAAAATAGGACCAGGTTTAACTCGGGAGATTTTTTTTGTATTTTCTTATTCGTTCTGGGTAACACAATGTGCGTACATACAAACTTTTGCTCCAGCGGTCCCGGGGGTGGAAAGTGGGTGGGGGTTATTGTGACCAATCCATACATATTGAGCTCTCTCCGTCTTTCCTGATCGAATAAACTAGCTATTATTATTATTATTACTAAAAAACCTATGATATCTTTTTATTTCAATATTTGTATTACCTTCTTTCTGATACGTAAGAAGAAAAAAGTTGAAAAGGCATAAGATGCACCGTGTGCTTGACTCAATACTTCTTCAACCCAGTAACTAGGCAGTCAGAATGCCTTGCATGGTTATTCTGTTGCTAGGCACAAATATTTATTTGTCCTGCAAGCTAAAATAAAATGATCAGAACATCCACTTGAAGGGCTATTTTTACAGGGGGGGGTGACAGAGAATAAATAGGGCAGGTACACGGATATACATTAATATAACGTACGATGTCTGTAATGCAATTGTCCAAATGACAAACTATTGTTAGATGTTTAGGGTGTATTTGGCTGCTGCTGTAAGGCCTCTAATGACAGGGGCTTTGGGAATTGTTATACGGAGTCCTAATAGCCAGTAACTCATTACAGGATGGCGAATTTAAAGTTAGATCTCATTAAATGAAAAGAGCTGGCAGTAAAATGTTACATAGTTATTCCTATAGGTGAAGTTGAACTGACAAGAAAGTAGAAACAGTAGGCAGCTACAACTAGAGTGACATGGTCAGGAGGACCATGTCAACAATGTCAAAAGTCTATCCAGGGCAGGATACATATATATATAATACCCGTAGTCTCAGGGTTTTACACTATTATATATATATAAATATATATATATATATATATATGCAAAGCTCTTTACTCAACAAAGTCCTTCAACACAAGCACTGCTACAAATAACCCTTATATCTTTGAAACAAAGTCCTGTGAGTGCAGGACTTTGTTTTGTTTGGATACATATGTATTATTTCTCTATATACAATATTTATAAGGGATGGTTTTACAAATCTATGATATTTGTTTTTAAATAAAGTGTAATTAACTCATGTCATAATTAACTGAGTGCTGCCTTTTATGAAAATTGTTCTTGTATAAATACATTTACAAAATCACTGCTTGTAAGGTACCTATCTAGAAGGGACTTCTTTTCATTCTTGATATATTATAATTAGGTCTCTGCACCCATCTGAATGTTTTGATGTATGGACCTATAGGTATTTTTTACTGCAGCGTATGTTTTGTGGGCTGGATTTGTTAATGAGATATTGCTATACTCCGTAGGTCCTTCAACAAAAGAAAGCACAAAGCCAATTTATAAAGACACGGAGGCTCCCATTATGCTTAACTCTTTTCTTTATTCCCTCAGCAGCAAAGAATATTTTTAGAACAAAATACAACAAAGGAAAAAAGACCAATCACCAATAGGCATTAGGCATCCAATAAGGGCTCATAACAGACACCCCTCCTCCTATATAAGTGCTTAGGACCATCAAACTTCCTCTTTTCTTTGCTGCTCCCTCAGGAGATAAGTATACCAATTTCCTGCATTTGTGTGTTTACATTTATGGATATTTGCATTTATATATTTGCTTTGTCCTACCGTTTTAGTTGGAAGGCGGTTGTGTCTTCCTCCTTTCTCCTCTCCTTTTTCAAAAATTTTTTCCCTGCCGCGGCGTTGTTTCTGTTTAAAACCGTTTGGGTTTTCTTGCTGCGTCACTGGTAGCTTCTCTTGCCGCGTTTCGCGCATGCGCGTTTACGCGCGGCGGCCATTTTCAGTTTCTTTCTGACAACGTGTGCTCCGGTTTTGCTCCGTCTGTTCCCGGCTTTACAGTGCTCGTTTTGGCTCGTCTCGGCGAGCATCTGAGGTGCCTTTCTCTCCTTTCATCCGCGTTATCTCGGCGGATTCGTTACTTTTGGTTTTACCTTGTTTTTTGTCGCCGTTTTCGTTCCGGCGGCCATCTTTTTGGTTTCTGTGCGGTTCTCCATTCGTTTCTGCTGTGGCTGTCATTTGATTTAGCTACTATACAATGTTTTCTGACAGGGATTCCCTTCCACCTTCCCTCCCTGGTCCTTCTGGTCAACCTTCTCTAGATAAAGGAGCTGTTGGTGGGGAGGTTGATGACCCACAAGGTGACATTATGAACTCTGAGGAGTTCCATTCTTTACTGGATGCCACTATGACTAAATCTGTGACCCAGGCATTGCATTCGGTTATGGGGATGATGTCTTCTAACATCTCCCAGTCGATTTCCTCTGCTATTAAAGCTTCCCAATTGTCTGCCTTGGCACCTGTTAGTGATTTGCCTCAACAGGGACCCTCAGGGGCCTCCCGTAAGGCCTCATCTAAGTCTGTGTATGGTAAGCATTTAACCTCCAAAACCCATATGTCGGACAAGGTGCGCCCTGTCACAGAGGCTGTGGTTACACCACGGAAAAGAGCCCAGCATCGGGCAAAATCGGTGCGCAGATGGAAAAAGGCTAAGACCTTATCTGACACGTCCGACTCTGAGTCGGCATCTGAGGAGGTTTCTGATGTGTCGGTGGATACCGAACTGAGTGGATTCTCTGATTATGATTATAGAGCACCCGACAATGCCGACCAACCCGATCTCTCTTTGGCTCAGGTTTCCGGGGATACCCTTCTGGACCCTCGTGGTGAACCTCTATTTAACCCTGACGAGCTGTCTAACCCCAGATCGGCTGAATGGTCTCCCATGCCTCATGTGGCTCAATATGTAGCCTCGCGGGTCCGCAAACCGCTTACTAAGACGGCCAGGAATAATTTGAGGGCGGAATGCCCTAGGCCCTCTTTGCCTGACGAGGTGTGTAACACTCCGGAAGTGGATCCCAAGATTGCCCAGTTTTTAGGGAAAACTGGTTGGAAATCCAAGAAGGGTCTTGAGTTCTCTCTTAGGAACTGTCAAGATAAAATCTTAGACATTTTGGGCCCAGCCACAAAACTTTTCGAATCTATCGAAACCGCTATTGCCACAGATTCCCAGGTGGATCTTGTTACATTGCGAGGTTGGGTGCAACGTGTTATTTGTCTGGTCGGCAACGCCAATACGGCACTGGCTTCTGAACGGCGCAAGGCCATTTTACTAAAGATTGAACCAAAGTTGGTCAACATGGCGGTGTCTGAGCCTGGCCCACAGGCAAAAGGTCTTTTATTTGGCGACTCATTCGTCAAGGATCTGGGCAATTATGTTCATACTTTTACCGCTCTGGACAAGGCCCAGTCCAATATGCGTAAGGTGTTCCGCGGAAAGGTTTTTGGAGAGGCCGGTAGACACAGGGGCCGTCTACCAGGCCGCTACTCTAGGGGTCCAGTCACCGGATCTCGAGGCCCCGGTTTGTCCAGGTCCCAGTTCCAGGAACGTAAGCCTGCACCAACACCATTCTTCCCGCAACGTTCTCGTCCATGGCAGAACAGGGGAGCTAGAGGATCCTACCAGGGCAGACGACCTTATGGTAAGTACACTTCTAACACGCTTCCTTCCAGATGGTCAGGTGGGGGGACGACTATTGTTCCATTTCGATGTTTGGAGGTCGCTGACCTCGGACCATTGGGTCCTGCAAACCGTCTCTGGTTACAAGATAGATTTTCTGTCTACTCCGGTTCAGTCTCAACTTCCCGGAAAGATTCAGTTTTCCCATGCAGACATGGCTTTGGTCTCGGCAGAGGTTCAAGTGTTGTACGACAAAGGTGCCATAACCCCCGTTCCCTCCAACACTCCAGGTTTCTTGAGCAACCTTTTCTTAGTAGCCAAGAAGGGCGGAGGCGTCCGACCGGTCATCAATCTCCGTCCCCTGAATGCCTTCATTACTTACCAACACTTCAAGATGGAAGGCATCCATTGTCTGCGGGATCTGTTGCAGATAGGGGATTGGATGGTCAAGCTGGATCTACAGGATGCCTACCTGACGGTGCCGATAGCACGGGAACATCAGGATTTCCTCCAGTTTCGTTGGGCCTCTCAAACATGGAAGTTCACTTGCCTACCGTTCGGCCTCTCATCCGCTCCGTGGTGCTTCACGAAACTCCTGAAGCCGGTGGTTGGCAAGTTGCGAGAAAAAGGGGTACGTCTAATCATCTATTTAGACGACTTGCTCATTATGTCTCAAGACATATCCTCTCTAAAACTTCACCTGTCCTGGGCTACGTCTCTTCTTCAAAACCTAGGTTTCCTGATCAACTGGAAGAAATCGGATCTCGTCCCTTCTCAGTCCATGGAGTTCCTGGGGTTTGTGATCAATTCCATCCACGGGTCTATGCATCTTCCGAATTCCAAAGTGAAGGCAATAAAGAAGGAGATCAGGAGAGTGCTGAATCGTCCGGTGATCACCGTTCGGCATCTGGCCCGAGTCATAGGGATGTTGTCGGCCTCTATTCAGGCCATTTTTCCCGGTCCTCTGCACTATCGGGCGTTACAACGTTTGAAGAACCGGTCTCTGCGCCAAGGCTTCTCTTACGATCAAGAGATCCCAGTCGATTGCGAGGCTGCCGAGGAGCTCTCCTGGTGGCTTCAGCATATAACCGCCTGGAATGGCAGAGCGATTTTCGGTACCTCCCCGGACCTGGTCATAGAGTCCGATGCCTGCCTCACAGGTTGGGGTGCTCGATGCGGAAATTCCTCCACCGGAGGCAAGTGGTCGCAGACGGAGAAGAAGCTCCACATAAATTGTCTGGAGCTGTTGGCAAGTTCTTTCGCTGTAAGAAGTTTTTTGCAAAATTCATCCAATTGCTCCGTACTCCTGCGACTGGACAACGTGTCGGCGGTAAGGTACATAAATCACCTGGGTGGCACGAGATCTCAGGATCTCTCACAGTTGGCGACGGAGTTTTGGCAGTTCTGCCTGGCTCACAACATTGCGGTCCAGGCGGAGCATATTCCCGGATTGACCAATTCTGTCGCCGATTGGAATTCGAGGTATCTCAGGGACCCGGGAGACTGGCGTCTCCTTCACGCCGTGTTCGTCTTGATTATGGATGTTTGGGGGCCGTTGGACGTGGATCTATTCGCCTCTCGCCTCAACACCCAACTTCCAGCCTTCTTCAGTTGGCGTCCGGATCCGGAGGCGCTGGCGTCCGACGCTTTTCTCCAGGATTGGTCCTTTCGGAGGAGTTATGCTTTTCCTCCGTTTTGCCTGGTGGCTCGCACGTTGCTCCATCTTCGCAGGTGCGCCACTCTTTTGGTCCTCATCGCTCCGCTATGGAACACACAACCATGGTTCCCTACGCTTCTGGAGATGTTGGTGGATTTTCCACGGCTTCTACCATCCAGCTTGGATTTGGTGGTGGATCTGGAAGGGTCCCCTCACCCCCTTCTTCTTCAGGACCAGTTGCCTCTAATGGCTTGGAGGGTTTCGGGGGACCCTGGTTTGTCCCGGGAGTTTCGGGATCGACTCTGCAACTCTTGGCAGGAGCTTGGGCTCCGGGAACACGACGGGCTTACGATCATGCCTGGAACGCATGGCAACGTTGGTGCCTGGAACGGCGTGTGGATCCCGTTTCGGCTTCTGTAACGGTGGTGTTACGTTTTTTGACGGGATTGTACGACGCTGGTTTGGCGTATCGTACCATCAACGTGTACCGTTCCGCTATTTCTGCCGGCCATGCTGGTGTTAGCGGCGTGCCGATTGGTAAGCAGGTTATTGTCTGTCGGTTGCTGAAGGGCATAAGATTGACTCGACCTCCCAGGCCTCGTTATTCTGGCATGTGGGACGTTAATATAGTTCTTCGGTTTCTATCTCTTTGGCCTGATAATACTTCTTTGTCTCTGAAGCAATTATCGGCAAAGTTGGTCATGTTATGTTGTTTAATATCGTGTAAGCGGGTCTCTGATGTTCGTGCCCTGGATATTTCTGCTAGGTCTTTTACGCCTGAGGGTGTACGTTTCGACATTTCTAGGCGTACCAAGACGTCTATTACTTCCGTCTTCTATCCTGTTTTTCCTCTTCAGCCACAACTGTGTCCTGTGGCTTGTCTTAAGGTATATGAGGATAGGACTTCTTCTTTTCGGAATCCATCCCATCCTGAGCTGTTTTTGTCTCTCCGTCATCCTCACTTACCTGTGTCTACTGCAACCTTAGCGCGATGGGTCAAATGGCTGATGGCCTCTGCTGGTATTGATGTTTCCATTTTCGGCCCTCATTCGACTAGGGGTGCCATGGCTTCCAAAGCCACATCTCAAGGTTGTAGATTAGAAGACCTCTTGAAGGCTGCGGATTGGTCGAGAGAATCGACGTTCCGAGAATTTTATTTTAAGCCCGTGACACATTTTTCTTCTGCTGTGATTGCGCAGCTTTGAACTAGCATAATGGGAGCCTCCGTGTCTTTATAAATTGCCAGATTTTACTAAATTATGACGTGAAGTCATGATTTATAAAGACACGGAGGCGAGCATTATTCCCACCCGCATTGTTCTATTTCTATGTAGGAATTGTATTTTCCCACCCATGTATTTATTTGTGTTTATTATTTATGTTTCATTTTATTGTATGTCTACATTTTCTATTCTCATGACGATTTCATATATTATATATGGGCATTATCATATGTTTTTATATCTATGCAGTATTCTATTTTCATGGAGTAATCGTTGATTTCTCATTCATGCTGATTTGTGTTACTCATTTATCTTTTTCTTTCAGCTTGAAGTGTCTTTCTGGTGGTCTGTCGTCTGGATGGCGTCTCCTTTCGTTTGGTTTTCGGTTACCAGCTGTTGTCCTTCTGGGCTGTTTTTCCTGGTTGTGATATCTTCGGTTCCAGTTCAAAGAAAAGAGGAAGTTTGATGGTCCTAAGCACTTATATAGGAGGAGGGGTGTCTGTGATGAGCCCTTATTGGATGCCTAATGCCTATTGTTGATTGGTCTTTTTTTCCTTTATTGTATTTTGTTCTAAAAATATTCTTTGCTGCTGAGGGAATAAAGAAAAGAGTTAAGCATAATGCTCGCCTCCGTGTCTTTATAAATCATGACCTTACGTCATAATTTAGTAAAATCTGGCAATTGTTCACTATAAACGAGCAGTCATAATGCCATCTGTAATAAGACAGACTTGGGTAACTGGGTAACGCGAGGCAGAGCCGAGGAGGGGCGGGGCTAACACAAGACTCGCCCAGTGACAGGGCGGGGCTAATGAAGCCGTGCCAAGAAAGGGGCGGGGACAGCGTGAACAGCTCAGCAATGACTTTTTAAAGTTAAATTAATGGCAAATGCCCCCTTATCACCCCGCCCCCCCCATGTGCGTGGCACCCGGGGCTTTAGTTTCTCGTCTATATGTGTTGTGTTGACATTAAGCTCCAGCACGTGACTCTGCAATGCTTTTTCCTCCCCGCCCGTGTAGTTTTATTTGCTTCGTATCTCCAGGCTGCCAAAGAACAGAAGTACCTGATAAGATCCCGACAGGTAACCCGACACCGAGCGTCAGCTCTGCGTCTCAGGGTCGCCCGGGGGGGGGAAATCACACCTGGCGTCTCCATATGGGGTCTCGCTCCCCACTGATGTGCCATGCGCAGTAAAAGTGCAGAGCGGTTTATAAAGGACCGGCCGTAGAACACGCGTGACGGCTCGCGAGCACACGCACGGCGATACACAAGTTCTT
This sequence comes from Spea multiplicata, assembly GCA_009364415.1. Lineage (NCBI taxonomy): Eukaryota > Metazoa > Chordata > Amphibia > Anura > Pelobatidae > Spea > Spea multiplicata. Next base: position 39,109 of record VKOC01017383.1, read on the forward strand.
GCATCCACTTGAGTTTTCAAGCTGCCGTACAAGCTGGATTTCATACCTCCCAAGTGTCCCTTTTCCCATAGGACAGTCCTGATTTTTATGTTTTAGTGGGTTGCGAGGCTCATGGATCTACGCTGACCCGACAAGCGAGGCGTGAAGTAAACGGAGTGCTGTGACTTCCCAGGGGTATAAGACGAGACACCACGCTGGTCATTGTAAGCAATTGTTTGCAATTGTTTATAATCCCCCCCCCCACGGGGGCAGCCCCTCGCAAATACCCCAGGGCTTCTGTGTGTTCTGACTGAGCGGCCACGAGCCACAGGCACGGCTTCCATTGTCTCGACAGCGGCCACGGGAAAACAAATCAGACAGGGAAGAGCGGCGCTCTAAAAAAGGGGATTTATCCGCCTCACGGGACTCTCGCCCTGCAGGGCTTATCCGCTATTGTGAGGAAGAGAGCCGGGCAGACAGGCGAGAGACGGCCAAAAACAAAGAAAGAGAGGACGGGTGACGGAGATCGTCTCGCCGACACAAAACAATGTAACGGATCTGTGTGTTACGCGGCGGCTCTGCTGATGGGAGTGAGCAGATTAACCCCGTATAAAACACGCAAAGCCAATTAAAGCTACACTTTCACGCGCTGCGTGATGAAAGTCGACTAAGTCCTCCCCGGCATTGATAAAACATTTATACAAGACGATTCTATCGCAGGCGAGAAAAGTAACACGGTGTTATGTATGCAAAAAGTATCACGCCTCAAAACACGGCTTTGACTCATGTGCGTAGAACGCAGGAACCCGGCAGACCAATGGAAGAGCCAGCTGCCGGTTTCCCAATCCCCATAGCTCCCACCCGACTAGTTTTACACGGGACAGTCCCGATGCTTGGACGCCGTTCCGTGGAGCTGCCCCACTTTCCCGGTTTATGGGGGGGGGGTGTACAGTCCTTGCTCCTGGCCAGGCCCCCCCCCAGCCAGTGATGTATTCTGGCCTAGGCAGGTCAAAGGGGCGTCAGGCCTGGGGCAGCACCAAAGGTAAATCCGCCCCGGCCCCTGACACAGGTAATTTAATTTGTTCACCTGAAATGTTGGAGGGCATGGAACGTGCGATACCCCCCCCCCACACAAACATTCTGCGCCCCTACAAAAGAGGGACATCAGGGGAGGAAAGAGGACTGGCTCTCCTGAACAGGGACACTCTGCAGGCATGACGACGTATGTTCAGCACAAGGGACTCCGGTAGGACTCTGTCTGAAGCAGACCGTCTGAGCCTCTTCCAGATGAGTCGATTATTACTTGGGGCATCCGGAGACGGCACAAAATGAGACAATAAATCCCGGTAAAGAGACCGCAGGGGTCAGGCTTCACTGCGAGAGAATCATCCGGAACAAGAGAACATCAACCGCTTCTCACGCTGGAAAGACTCCGACCTTAATCAGTCGTTGGTCTCGTCTTACATTCAGGAGCCGTACGCCTGTCCCATGCGTGTTTAATACCCACACTGTATTACCCGCTACCACTTCTGCTGGGTGGCTGTTCCATTTATCTACCACCCTCCCAGTAGCGGATGAAATGACGCAGGCTTGCGGCAGGCATTGTCCCCACCTCTAGACCCCGACATTAACACCCGGACTAAAATAACGCGAGGCTCGTAATCTGCCCCGAGAACCAGCATCACCAAAAAGACCGACCGCGTACACGAAATCCAGACCGGACCACCCATGGAGGACGCGTCCCGGGGGGCCGAAACATATCCTGCGTCCAGTGGAGGCGACCAAACCTGACCTCATCTGCTACATGAAGAGGTCAACATGTTCCAAAAAACCCCCCAACGACAGCAGGAAGCAGCAATAGTAACAAAATACATTAAAAAAACCACTGGTAGGTACACTTCGTATGGGGACTGATAACAGAACAGCCTCCCAGCAGAGGCGGTTGAGGATAAATGATGTATCATTAAAGTGCGTCATTCTGATTTTAATTCCATTAAAACGCATCTGTCGTCAGTCATACAGCGCATGTCTCATCCCCTCCCCCGACAATCTCAAACTACACTGCGCTGATTGCTTTACAGCAAAGTCCTTGCCAAGTCCTTCATTAGTCAGGCGGTCCCAGAGAGGTGAGCACGGAGCTGATGCAGTAAGACAAGGACTTAAAGCTGAAATTCATTCATAAAACGCAAATACAGCTGTACGGGGGGAGTTACCACCTACGAACATAAATACCCATGAGAAAATATTTACCCCGGTTCGGTATATGGTACTATACCCCCAGCGCTGTATAAAATAATAACCCCCCAGCGCTGAATACTGTAATAACCCCCCTATAAAGTAGTGCAATCTCATCTTGTTCTTTATCCGCAGACCTGGAGGCGGCCATTGCTGTCAGTCATGTGATTTTTGGGTGACTTTCCCTCCTCAGACACCGCACTGAGCTGATGCTTTATGGCAATGCTAATGAAGTCTGATCCTCCAAACACTTTTATTAGAGCGTCAGACTAATATAAATAATTAATACTGGAACATTCCAGCGCCCCAACTAATCACAGAAATCTAGCTCTGCGCAGCACCCTGTATACCCTCGGCATAGTTCTGTATAACACATTCTGCTCTGCATATCTCAGACTCTGCGCGTGTCGGGGGCTCGGATCACGGAGTGTTGGTACAGCGTGCGGCTGACATACTGTCAGCACTGGAACCCGTCTCTAGTTTAGCAGATCCGATTGGCCGAGCCGCACCTTCATACACCTGTTATTCCAGCTCAGGTGACACGCCCCTAAACTTCCTGTTCTTAAAGGGGCAGCCTCTCCATTTCTCCCCCATAGCCCCCTCCTGTCTGTCACCCTGCGGGGGGAGGGACAGACTCCGTGCCCCATAGCTCCCTCCTGTCTCGGTATATTTCCTGACAAGGCTTATATAATACAGTTAAGTGGCTCCCGCCGTTTCCTCGCTCATTACATCTGGAGGCGCAGCAGGAAACTTCTGTCGGCCATAAACCTGCTAATTGCGTGATGGCTGCGGGCAGATAACGGCGGCAGGTAAAATCCGTGCAAAAGGAAATCCGCACAACATACTATCTCATTAACCAGTTAACCGCCATGCCAGGCATAAGCCAGGGTGGACAGGCTGTTAGGAGTTGTATTGAGCCACAGGATATCCCCAATCCTAAAATAATAATAATAATAATGATAATACTAAAAGTAATAATACTACTTCTAATAGTAATAATAATATGATGATAATAATAATAATAACAAGTTTATCTTCCGTTCCTGCGCTGCCGTAGATTATATAATCTCAGACTGTCATTATTAAATAACTGCGCTAATATTATTAATTATTATTATTATTAATAATAAAAAGTTTAATGTATCTTCCGTTCCAGCCCCAGGTTGTGCCTGCGCTGCCGTAGATGGTATGATCTTTGCTTGTCCATATTATATATAATAATATAATATATAATAATAATAACGTTGTATGTATTCCGTCTGTAAGTTACAGCGGTCCGTCGGAGGAAGAATGCATGTGATGTATGATTGAAGCACCCCCCGCGTGTACCGCGTGTACATGGAACGTGCATGGAGTCTATCAAACCGTACGTGTTATTGAAACGCTTGTTTTACAAAGAGGGCCTTCCAGCGTCTCTGCTTTAAATATTTCCAGTACAGGGGCCCCCGGGGGTTTAAAGAGAGAATTAAACGGCAAATTAAAAATAAATTACCCAACGCTAATCGGTGCATTCATATATAATAATAATCATATTTATAACTTGTAAAATATATAAAGATATATAAAATTATTTTCATAGAATTCAAATACTTATAGTATTCTAACTGAATTTACACACAGTATATATATATTGTTATATATATAATATATACACACACACAGTATAATATAATATATATATATATATATATACACAACACATACACACACAGTATAATATATAATATATGTATGTATCTATTAATATATATATTAATATATATATATACTGTGTGTGTGTGTGTATATATACATACTGATTAATATATTTATATCTTATTTAAATCTGGTTTACATTTTACTAGATGGTATATATATATTTATATACATACACACCGTATAATGTTCATATGAATGGAAGGACTATTAGCACATAATTGTTACTCTGTATGAATACGATAAGGGGGTCTCCCGACGAGCGTGCCGCGATGTACTCGCAGGGGTATGTGTGTATATAGAAGTCACTGTAAAGTTCTCTTTACATTAATATTTACATGCAGCGGAACGCTTAGGGAATGTTAGATTCCGGCTCGGATGCACCGGCACTCAAGGAAATGAAAGCGTTAAAATTAACTAATACCCATAAATCCCATACATCATATTAATAAAGTAACCCCAAACCCACCCATTAGCTTCCGAAGATTTATAACATTGTTTTTATAGAATTATTGACAAATTAACCCATTTGGGCCTGCGAGAAGCCGCAGCGCACCGGAATCCTGACGGATATTCTACTAAGAAACGTGACTCGGACCCCTAGGCTGACCCCTTGGACACTAACTCTTAATTCAAATTAATCAATTATTTCAGTCCAGTATCAGCTTAAAGTGAACCGAAATGCCAAATATCTGAGTTCCTTAAGGCTCATGCAGGGGTCCTGCGCAGCTACGCGACCCTCTCCTGCGTAAATCAGTTACATCTGTATTATATTATAGTTTACTGCCAATGGAAAAACAACAGAAATGCTCAGTCTTAATCACCCAGTCAGACACTGACAAGTGAAACTCTACGGGGTGACGGACTTCATTAGCGTTGCCATAAAACATTGGCTCAGTGCAGTGATTGGAGCAGGAAAGTCACCCAAAATATTACTGACAACAATGGCGGCTTCCAGGTCTACATTATAGTATACAGCACTGGGGGGGGTTATTACTGTATACAGCGCTGGGTAGGGGGTTATGGTACTGTATACAGCTGCTTGGCAGGGGGTAATATTACTGTATACAGCACTGGGGGGTTATTACTGTATACAGAGCTGGGGGGTTATTACTGTATACAGCGCTGGGGGGTTATTACTGTATACAGCACTGGGACTTCTCCTTTAATTCAAACGTTTCTGTATGTTTACACCAAATACCTCGATAATGATGTATTTGACGTATTTACATGTAACGCGTACCGGATGATGTAATAGAGCGCGTGCAGAGAGCGCGGCGCGTCCCAGGCGCAGGCTGACGGGGAATTTAATGTTATATAAAGGAAAGAACAAGAACTGGAGTCGTCATCCGGGATTTGTTAGCGGCGGGGGCTCCCCTACAGATTACACGCGATTCTAGCCGCGATTAAAGGGATTTAACAGGAGAGAAGTTTATTCCAAAGGAGGAACGACGTTAGAACAACAGCCCGTGATCAGAGGCTTAGATGGAATGCAGGAAAGTTTTACTTTTCGGAGAGAGTTGTAGATAAGTGGAACAGACTCCCAGCAGAAGTGGTACAGCGAGGGATGTTAAACATACATGGGATAGGCATACGGCTCCTGAATCTGAGACGAGACCAACGACTGATTAAGGTCAGAGTCGTTATAGACTAGACGGCCGATGGGTCCGATCTGCCGGCAGATGCTGGGCTGCAGTTCATTTTTAATGGATTCCGGTATAATGTATTTAGTGCCATTACTCCAGGTCGGGGCGTATAGCAGGGCCGAGCACCAACGGGGCAGACACAATGCATTACTGTGCAGCCCGTGCCAGCAGGAGAGGCATCCGCCGGGGTAGCACCAGGAGCCACGAGGGTACCAGCTGCCAGCATACTCATCAGATACTCGGCATCATTATACAGCGCAGCACACAATACATGATCGGTGTACAGATACTCGGCACCATTATACGAGGCCGCGGGCCGGTATCACATTGCAGACGGTGACACATGAGACCGGTTGTGCCGGATTCTGAGACAGACACAGGGAGGGGACGGGGGCCATTACCGCTCGCCCGCTGAATAATTTATCAGCGATGCATCACCTGTGCCAGGAGCAAGACGAGTCCGGTCACAGCCACCCGTCTGCAAGCCGCATCAGACACAGCCAAAAAAATCTGATCTGCAGAGCTGACGCTCTAACATGCAAAACAAATAAACACAGAACTGGTGAGAAACGATTAACTCCAGAGCTCAGCACTCTAATATACCAAGGGGCAAAAGAAACAAAGCTCACACTCTAATGCACGCACACTCTAACCCAGCCGAACAAGGATCACGGCGAGACCGTAACGCTGGACCACAGAGCTGACGATTCAGTGGCCAACGAGCGAAATCACCAATCTCTCCTTCAAACCTAGAACACTAACTTCCTTACAAAGCGTACACTCTGATAAAGACGGACAGCTAAGCCTTAGCGCCCTGTGTTTCCTTGTCTGCAGAGCTTACAGTCTAGAACGAGATATACAGAAGAAAAAAAATCAATAGCACGCGGTCTGTGCTCCGGATACAGGTGGGGAGGAATCACTGGAGTTAACATGAATCTGATCTGAGTGTGAGTAGTCATCGTGAATACATTAGTACGTTCGCTGCTGACAATAAATTAAAATGCAGAAGCATTTACCCCCCCGGCGACTTTCACAGGAGGTTTCGCCAAAACGTGTTTTGAGAAAGAAAAATCCTCGCTGATCATCTCTTCGCTGAGTCTGAGTGTAACGTCCTCGCCTGGCTCCTCACAGAACACCGGGTGATGGCCACAATATGGCGTTACTAGCCGCCTGCGGCCCTGAATGGGCCAATCTGGACAGGAGGAGTCCTTTTAAAGATGGGCCGCCTTCCAGACTCCCTCGGAATCAAACCTTTTTGGTTGACCTGTGGTTGGCCTAGGGTCAAGAGCACTGCCATCTAGTGGCAGGAGTGTGATTGTCACCCCCATCCTTAGCCTTACATATATATATATATTCCTGATATGCCTGTCATTAAAGTGATGGCAGGAGTCTCACCCCACAGTGGGGTCACTGGATACGGGCAGCAAGGGCAGGGGGTCGCCAACAAGATTCTCAATGGGATCCACTGTGTCTATGAGGCTGTGATGTCAGCATTACAGACACAGAGCGGCAGCACAGCTCTTATATACATAGAGACAGACAGACAGACAGACAGACAGACAGATAATAATGACAGATAGTAAATTATTACTCTTATTATTCATGCTGTCGGGGGTGGAG
>VKOC01017384.1:0-11574 GCA_009364415.1 Spea multiplicata
GTTGGCCTGCTGGGTCTTAATTCTTCAAATAAACTAACACACAACTAGAATAAAATTAATATTTAGATTAATTCCCAGTGCATCACCAGTATGTAGAAGGGATGGGTACTCACATGGCAAGCACCGTATGAGTCTCGGACCAACAGATCATCAGTCACTGAAAGAATTGACTACGGCACTGTAATCCGCAATCTGCAACAATGTATTTCATGGCAGAATGTATCAAACCTTCTATACAACGGTTCACTCACAGAGAACGATGAGGAGGATAGTATGGTACGCAGCAAAAGGAAAAAAAGAACAAAGCCTGCCACTGGTGAAGTATGAAAACACAATATTTATCAAAATATGCGAATCAGCATGTACTTGAGAGTTTCCTCGGACAAACAGGCCTGAGAGTTGAGGAGCTTGTCTTGTGAATACCCATCCCCTCTATATACTTGCTATAGTAGTAATAAAAAATCCATAACAAAAATATATAAAAAGTATTTTTTAAAAATTGATAACCAGCAAAGTGCATTTTGACTTTTCTTGTGCAGATGTTTATGGCCAGATAAAAAGTGCCAATATTACAAGTTGATTTTTCATTTTCACAAGCACATTACAGTGTATTTATTCCCCAGAAATGAATAAAAAACCTATCAATTTGTGTTTAGCATTATTCTCTCAATATCTCATGCGCAGATATGTTAAGATGAAATTCTAGAACATGCACATGTGAGTTGTCACTTGTCTTCAACAAATAACGGACTAGACATAGGAACGCTGAGGATACATAGATATCACATAATAGGAAATCAAGTGATTGCATGGGAGGTATGGCACACATTTGTCATGATGTTGCATTGCTAACACTGCCTTTTTTAACTGTGATTTCCACATATTAATGGTGCTACCAATAATGCGTGGAGAGATGTCTACTTAGGTTCCCACTAGTAAAATTAGTACATTAGTAAAAACATTTGTCTACAAACAGGAATCATAATACTAACAAACTCATCCAGTGGAATTTGTGACGACTGTAGCAGAAAGCACAGATATTTTATGGTTTCAATTATTATTTATTGAAACATATATACTCATATGATGTTATGAAAATGAAAATTATAGTAATAATAATTAGTTATTTATTCGAGTCCTCTTGGCAGGCTGTCCGTGGCCACTACTTTCTTCATGAGAAATCCTCTTCCTCTTTGGCTGGACTGAGTTCTTGTCACAGCGCTGCCTGGACCTTCTGCACTGGGCCATTTCTTCATGAAACTCATGGTAGATAGTAATCTTGGCTCCAGTTAGGTTGTTTATTCGGTCCATGTGGCTGTGGAACTCTGGTCCATGGGAAGCGTCTTTTCCTGTGATCATTAGAAGGGCGTGGATCATCTCATGAAGCAGAGTTTGCTCCAGATCTCTCCTCGGCCTCAAACTCAGCAGGGGCTCACTAAGATGAATAGTACATAAATTTCTGCTGCTGTTATAGCGACAAAGCCCAGCAGCCGTTATCATCCTCCGATTCCACTTCACCTCCACGTGGGTTAATTTTCCCCAGAAAAACAGGTGGTTCAGCTTCAAAAACAACTCACGGATATTGTCCGTGGGGTCCAGAAACTCCCAAAATGGGTCAACCACTGAACTCCCCTCTGTTTTTAAATAATCCATAACAGTAGGGATCTTCTGAAATAGCTACAGCTCTCTCACACAAGACTAATAACTGTGCCACAAACAGAATGGCACAATGTCATCACAGTGCCTTGATTCCCAAGCTTACCGATGACATCACAGTAGATGCCATAGTAGCACTGAATGTTTACACCAAACTGTAAGCAGTTTTTTTAAATTAAAATAAAAAGCTAGGTTTAAGGGGTCCAAACTTGTTGTTATATGTGCTAAAACATTGACAGGTTAATAAGAAAGGGTGATTTTTTAGATATAATATGAGGAAAAGGAGAAAATGTCAGTAAAGGATAATTAAAGACAAATGAAGGCCATTATATAAATGAGGATGAACATCTAGCCAACTGCCTAAAAAAATACTTCTGTTGATTTCTTCAGAGTAAGATGAAGGGACGTTATAAAAGAGGAATACTTAAATATACAAAGTAAAAAAAGACAAATCCATGGGACCTGATAAGATACAGCCAAAGTTATGTAAAGCTTCGGGTATCCTGGCAGACATTAGAAGACTTCTTTAACCAGTGGCTACTGACAGGAGTAGTTGACAATTTTAGAACCAGTTTACAAAAGGGCTGCTGGGAAGACTTGGTCAACTATACACCAGAACATCATTATTTGGCAAATGAATGGAAACCATGTTAAAGGATAGGACTTTAATTCTCTGAATGTACAGGGTTTGCAAGGTCAGAAACAGTACGGGATTACTGCCTCTTTTTGTGAAAGTAACTATTTTTTTGACGGGTACTAAGATAATAGACAAGGAGAAGTGTTGTTTATAACCTGTCTGGCATTGTACTCTTTTCAAATCAGTGTAATCACAGCTTTCATATTTAGGGGCACATCGGGGGGACAGGGATAATATAATAATATATATATATATATATATATGCGTTAGACATGAATTTTTAACTACAAAATATGTACTTATCTCTTTGAAGTAAAGACCTTGATTGAAATATGATTTAAAAATAACAGCTGAACTGGCAGTTATTTTCCATTCTTAATATTAGACCCTGCCGTGGATATATATTTCTTACAAATAAAATGCACTGGAAAAATCCAAAAGTCTACCTTAAAGCTATACAAATAGCTGTTTTTACATAAACATGACTCTCTATATCAAAGTTACTTCACATGTAGTTCTTTAACTTAGATAATGCTGAAGAAAGGTGTGAATAATGATTGCAGTTTAGGACACATAATGGCACATTACAATACTTGGGAATAGACATTAATTTTGCTATGTCTAAATAATACTATGTGGCTTAGAGTAACCAATAAAATAATCATGTTAACATTTTTCAACTAAAACTCAATTGTAATAGAGTAAATAAATGAAATACAGAGGATATATATATATGTTAATATCTTTAGTTCTGTTTAAGCAATGCCCCCCCAAAACCTTGTGTAGCCCCTTGGGAGCAACATCAGAACCATGGGATGAAAAATGGCATTTGCTGGAGGGAGAAGTAAGTGATCACACCTGAAAACTCTCCTGAATTTGCTCGAGGTTTGGCTATCACATCTGATGACCGTGCCTCAGAGCATCTACAGTAGCTCTGTCCTCCTGGTTCCACTAATTTCTCACCTTGTGTATTTTGGTCTTGTACACCCACTCCTAATTACTATATAGATGAGAATATTATTTACTTTCTGGATGGAAGCCTTCCATGACCAGTTTGTGCCACATACCTTTGGCACATGAGAGTGTCAGACAAATGAACCACTACAGTAAAAGTGGTGGAACAAAGCATTGCAAAAAGAAATCCATGGTAGTGCAGAAGAAGAATGTGACCCTTCTTCATAAACTCCTCATACATCTAATGTCATAAAGGAAGATTTATTTACCAGTATGTGTGCAGTAATGCAAGAGCAAGGTCCTATTCTTTTTGTATGTGATTTTAAATTTATTCCACTGATTGTAACAGCGCTACAGAATCTGCAGGCACTATATAAATAAATGTAATGTCCCTCGAATGCAGTGACTGTACCTTGACATACCTGATGCATACTAGAGGATGTGTAACAGTGTAACCTCTAGGAACGTGTCCAAGACACCGTCAGTGAGAGTTATACGGATCTATGTGGCGTCTTACCCATATTTTAATTCTTGGATTATTCATAAATATATCACATACATAACAGAATGCTTAACATATCTCAAGTAAAAAGTGTCCTATGAATACATGAACAGAATATATGGGTACATGAATGTATGGGGAAGGGAAGCTCACTAGGGTTATAAAAGCTCTCTAATAAAATGTCATTACTCACAACAGCCCTTTGCTTTGACTAATGAAACGTGTGTGTGATCTATATATAGTTTACAGACTAAGAACCATTTCTATATTCTACCATTATCATAGATTAACCTAGAACAGGGGTGTCCAAGTTTTTTCTGCAGTGGGCCACTTCATCAGAATTGTATATGTGCGCGGGCCACACTCATTTTTCACTGTGAGAAAATCTAGCCTTTAATAAAATATGCAGATTAAAAAAAGTAAATGGGGGGGGCGTGGTTAGCCTGGCAAGGAAGATGGATGCTTAACTTGAGAGCTCCCCACCGCTCGCTCCTTCTATCTGCAATTTGCACCTGCTAAACCCGACATGGGAAGGAACAAAAGGGCTCCGTCGGACCCTGGCACCCCAGGGTCCAGCAGCAAGCCTCCTGCGGCGTCCCTGCGGGAGTATTTCCAAACCCCGGCCCTGCTACACTCACAGCCGGAGGAGACAGATGCGGCGCCGGTGCCCACGTGCTCACAGGCCTTGGAGGACGACCTGTCTCAGCGATGCCCAGAGAGCCCCCCGGAACCTTCTGCCCGGGACTGGCGTTGGATTTTCATGTCAACTGCCTTCTACCTGATGACTGCCTTACAGTGGTGCTGTAATTCTGTGTTGATGTTTTGCCAAGCGGGTGGTGGGACACTCTGTTCTGTTATTTGTTCCACTGCAATTGTTATAATAGACAGTGTTGCTGTTGCCTTCGTTGTCTTACCTTCCTTGACTCCTAACTTTTCTGCCCCAGGCGGGGTTCCGTGTCCTTGTAGTGTTCTATTGGTGACCCTTTTCTCTCGCCCGGGGGGGGGGGGTTCCACCGGTAGCCGCCCCCCTTGCCCAAGGTTCCTTCCCCTCGTCATTCCTTCCTCCCTGTCTCGCCTTTCTCTTCCCCCTGGGTTCTCTCCCCTTTCGTACTCTTCTCCCTGGTCTCGATCCATTCTGCTTGTTCCCGATGGCTTTCCGGCCGGCCCCCCTGACGTTCTTCTCTGTGAATGCCAAAGGTCTTAACATCCCTGAAAAGCGATCTAGGGCCCTGAGGGAATTCTGTTTACATAAAGCGTCAGTTGTCTTCCTGCAGGAAACGCATTTTAGGGAGGGGCAGGCTCCCAGTTTTCGAGACTCTCATTACCCCACTGGCTATTTTAGCAATAACCCCGAGGCTAAGACTAAGGGGACTGCCATTCTGATCGCTAAATCAATCCCTTTTTTGGTCAAAGATACTCTGTCTGACGCGTCCGGTCGATTTACTTTCATTAAGGGCACCATTGCCGAGGTTTTGTACACATTCGCCAGCGTCTATCTGCCTAATAGGGGTCAACACACCGCCTTCCGCTCCATTATGCTGTCCCTCTCTTCCTTTGTGGAGGGGCTCCTGGTTCTCGGTGGTGACATGAATGTTCCACTATGCCCCACGATGGATACCTCCGGCGGGACCTGTTGTGTCCCACACGGCCACTTACGGTCCATTCGCAAATTGTTGGCCGACGCTCACCTGATCGATTGCTGGCGGTCCATGCACCCCGCGGATCGTGATTTCACATTTTATTCTACACCGCATAACAGTTACTCCCGCCTCGATTACTTGTTTCTCTCCCAGTCCCATCTCGACCTCTTGCTCTCATGTTCCATACTGCTGATGACTTGGTCAGACCACTCCCCCGTGGTACTGACTATGCAATCCCCTTTGCATAGGGCACGGGAATGGACGTGGCGTCTCAATGACTCCTTCTTACTGGACGAGGCACTGGTGGCTCGTGTGGGGTCGGAGTTGGAGCAATATTTTCGGGAAAACGATACGCAGGGGGTGCCTCCTCTGGTTGTGTGGGAAGCACATAAGAGTGTCATCCATGGTTTCTTCATACGGGAAGGTGCGCAGCGGAAGAAATTGCGCTCGCAGGAGATGGATAGGCTCACTTCTCGCATTGCGCATCTAGAGACCGCACATAAACGGACCCTAACAGATGATATTCATAGGGAACTACTGTCCCTTCGGGGTCAACTCTCCGACATCCTGAATTCTCGTTTTCGACGGGACTCCCTGTATAGCCGCCGGTTCTTCCATGAACACGGTAACAAATGCGGCAAACTCTTAGCGAGAATGTTTAATCCCCACAAAAAGGCTACCCATATTCATAAGATTCGGACGGCTGCGGGTGTTATGACCTCCTTTCCCTCTAAAATTAGGGAGGCGTTTCACTCCAGGTCCCAGGGGGACCCACAGCGGGCTGGACCCGACAGGCGCGCGCTCATTCACCGCTACCTCGCACAACACACCCGACGCAAACTTACCGCTGCGCAAGCTGCTGAAATTGACAAACCACTGTCTGATGAGGAACTAGCCCTGGCTTTGCGCGCTACGCAGACGGGTTGCCCCTGGGTTATTACAAAATGTTCTCTGATAGACTACTTCCCTTTTTGCACAAGGCCCTGAATTCCCTCCTAGAGGGACATGGCATGCCCCCTCAGATTCTGGCGGCCACAATTACCGTTATCCGTAAGGAGGGCGAGGACTCCTGTTTATGCCAAAGCTACAGGCCTATCTCCTTGTTAAACACGGATCTCAAGCTTTTTTCTAAGGCCCTGGCGCTGCGACTTGCTGGATTCCTCCCCCAGCTAGTGCACCCCGATCAGGCGGGTTTCGTCCCACGTCGCGAGGCCTGTGACAATACTATCAGACTCCTTAACGTTGTCCACAAGGTGGGGGCGGGAACTGGACGCTTGTTGTTCCTCTCCACCGATGCCGAAAAGGCTTTTGATAGGGTGGACTGGACGTTTTTACGGGCCACCCTGGAGCACCTAGGTCTGGGTCCCTCCATGCTCGCTTGGATTGCTTCCCTCTACTCTACCCCTTCGGCCCGTATTCGAGTTAATGGCGCTTTATCCCCTCCAGTTTCGATTGGTAATGGCACTAGGCAGGGCTGTCCGCTGTCCCTCTTATTGTTTGTGCTGTCCCTGGAGCCCTTTTTGGAGGCGGTTCGTTCGTGCCCTGACATTCTGGGGTTTTCGGATGGTGGGGGATCTCATAAGGTTGCTGCCTACGCAGACGACTTACTATTCATGGTAGATCGCCCTGAGATCTCTCTGCCGAGCATTCTCGCGGAGTTCTGCGCCTATGGCGAACTGTCCAACCTGAAAATAAATTTCTCCAAATCAGAAATTTTAAATATTTCCGTGCCCTCGCAGCAGGTCCCAGCCCTAGCCTCCAGCTTTCCTTTCCATTGGTGCTCTGGGAGGATGAAATACCTGGGTGTTTGGTTGACGGCGGATGTTGCCGTGTTATACAGTGAAAATTTTGCTCCTTTATTAGCTGCTTTAACGTCTGATCTCCAGAGGTGGATGCCCACTTACCTTTCCTGGATCGGCCGTGTGAACGTGGTAAAGATGAACCTGCTTCCGCGGGTCTTATATCTGTTTCAGACTCTGCCGATCCGCCTTCCTCGAGACTTTTTTGCCTCCCTACGGACCGCAGTGCTTCGATTTATTTGGGGGAATAAGAGTCCGAGGCAGAAGTTCTCGCAGCTTACGCGACCGAAGTCCGCGGGCGGCCTCGCGCTGCCGGACTTCTACGGGTACTATCAGGCTACTCACCTGCTGCGCGTGGTGGAGTGGAACGTGACGGGTCTGGGAGAGAAGCCTTGGGTCACGCTGGAACTGGGTGACTCCCGGGGCGAGGTGCTGCACGCCCTTTGGGGCCCTAGGGTGGGGGCTCGTTTGCTGTCTCACCCCCTTGTGTCGGCGACTCTATCGGTGTGGAGGGCTGTTGGACATAAGGCCAAACTCTCGTCGTCACCGTCGCCCCTATTGCCTCTCTGGGGCAATCCTGAGTTTGCACCGAGTCGTCATTGGGGGCCTGAGGGTTACATGGGGCTTCCTCCTCCCGTCCGGGCCCGTGAGCTTTTGAGAGATGGGGGGGTTGTGCCGTTGGAGGCTTTAAACCCTGGTGCTGCCTTCTCCTGGTCTGAACGCTTTGCGCACTACCAGGTCGCACACTACCTTGAAACTCTTCCCAACCGCCAGTGCTTGCACAGGGATCTGACCTGCTTTGAGACTTGGTGTTCGGGTACGGGCCCTGCGCGGGGAGGCATTTCTATATTTTACTCCCTCATTCTGTCTTCAGCACAAACCGAGAGGACTTCCTTCTGCTCGTCCTGGGAGTCTCTGGGGGTCGCGGACCTTTCGGATGAGGACTGGGAGAAAAATGTTATACTCACACACAAAAGTTCCAGGGCTACTAAGGTACAGGAAACAAACTATAAAATTCTGACCCACTGGTACCGCACGCCTCAGAGGCTGCACCTCATGTTCCCTAGCTCCTCAGATAGATGCTGGCGATGTGACGGGGATGTGGGCACGATGCTGCACTTATGGTGGGCCTGCCCCGAATCCAGCCGTTCTGGAAAGAGGTTCACCGTGTTATTTCAGAGCTCTCTGACTCCCCCCCCCTTTTCAAGCATTGCCTATGCTTTTACATCACACCCCCCACTCTATTTCGCACTATAAGCACTCCGTTGTGCGTCATTTATTGGATGCGGCCAAGGGCCTCATTCCCCTGTACTGGAAGCAGTCTTGCTCTCCACCTCTCGAGGCCTGGATGTCGCGGGTTGAGGACGTTAGGAGGATTGAGGATCTCTCCGCGGTCTCTCTGAAACAAAGGGAGAAGTATACAGCCACCTGGTTTCACTGGCTCTCTTATGTCTCCCCGCGTGACTCATGATTTGTTCTGTTTCCCAGGCACCTCACACGCTATGGGGTTTTCGTGATTGCTGCATTTTTGTTCCCTTTTTTGTTGCTGATTGTCATGGGGAGTGCTATGTCTCCTCTCACCATTGTCTAAACTGTTTCCGCTGTGACCCCTGCGCGGGTTATTGCATTTTGCTACCTTGTTCTGCTGGAGATGTATCTGGACTTGTGTACCCTTGCTTCCCCCCCTCCCTCTTTTCCCTTCTGTACCCTCTCCCCGTTCCAACTTCCAAAATTACTACAAAACTTAATAAACTTTGATTCTGAAAAAAAAAAAGTAAATGACACAAAACCTTTACTTTTCCTCTCACTTATTTCTGGGCCTAGAAAGTGTTGTGACTACAAATTCAGGATAATTAAAAATGAAACAGTTCTATTTATCCTAGGGATGCACCAAAAATTCTGGACCAAGACATTCCCGGTTCACTTAGCCAATACCTAAAATGACCAGTACATGCTGGTACAAGGTGGCTGTAAGTGATGTGCAGACCTCATATTGCTGGCAGCTTCAATACACAAGGGGGGCAGCTAGTTAGGTTTCAGCATGTACTGGCTGACTTGGCATGATAGGAGTTTGATTGCTAACAGCAATCACAGTCCCATCATGCCTAGGTTACAGGACTTACACATCCATGCTATCACACACACACACTCATTCATTCATATACTCATTCATTCATAGATTCATTCCCTCAATCACGCATACTCATTCAAACTGCCTCCCCACCCCCTTACCTGCACTGCAGCTCCTCGATGCCGCTCACAGACATCAGCAGGGGGCGTGGCCTCCCTCTGCATTCTCTTGTGCCGAACAGAGGAAGCAGGACTGGAGCAGAGTCATGTGATGTCACGTGAACTCTGCTGGGTTCCGCTACCTCTGTGCAGTACAAAAGACCCTCCCACAGGTAAGTAGCAGGGCTCTTGTTGTAGCAGGGCTCGAGGTGCAGCCCGCGTAAGATCGGTTGCCCTGGCTGCCGATCTTACGCAGGCCGCACCTCGAAGGCCGCATATTGGACTCCCCTGACCTAGAATATGTAAATACATCTGCCCAGGTTTGCATCATGTATGGCTGTTTGTTTATTTATTTTAGATGGCGAAATGCCAGAATGATCAATGCAATAACAAAGAACTTGGCTTGGCAAGCGTTCCGGGGTTTGGCCACTGTCAGGGTTTTGTTATAAATTAATAGTTACTATAGGTACTGATAGCGCTTTATATGTTTTTCTTGTATCAATATAGATCAGATTTTACTTATACATACTAAATCCTCTATTACATATTCTCTTATATCTCATTTTTCAATATATTTATTATGTAGTTAAGAATGTATTCAAATGATGAACGTTCTACAGATATAATGATTGGGGTTTTTTTCAACATTACTTTAAAATAGTATTCTATAACGTAGAAATATGTCTTTTTTTTCCAGGCTAGGCCTATCAAAATAATGATTGTCTCATGATACTAGAGTGACTATATCTGGGAAATTTCCATTAGGTTTTCCCAGATATTAATGACAGTATTTGCTCAATTATAAGATGACCCTGATTATAAGACGACCCCTCACAATTTGAATATTAATTTAGGAAAAACAAGAAAAAGCCTGAATATAGGACTACCCTATAGGGGAAATGTTTTACTAGTAAATATTAATTCACATGCAAACTATTTTTCATATTTAATAAAAACTATGATTGAGAAAAATGATTTTTTGTCTTTATTTGCTAACCATGCTACTTTACCCCTCTGATATGCCTTATACACACCTATATGCCACTCTGACCCCGATATTTGGCTTATACCTGCCTATATGCTACTCTGCCTCCATTATATGCCTTTTAACCCCTATTATGCCACTCTGCCCCCAAGAAATGCCACTCTGCCCCTCCCCCTCCGACTTACCAGTGCTTTCCCAGACTCGTTCCTCATACTTTAGACTCCGTGGCTTCTATGACGGAGCACCGGTGTGACGTGACCTACCGGTGCTCAGTCATAGAAGCCCCCAGAGGAAGTGCCGGCAGCAACAGAGTTTACCAGAGAGGAAGATCCAGGTCACCTGCAGCGCTGAGGGGGATCTGGATCTTTGTCTTGTAGTCAGACCTCTATTTGAGGTTTGATTAGAAGATGACCTTGCAAATAAGACGAGGGATATTTTTCAGAGCATTTGTTCTGAAAAAAACCTTGTCTCATAATTGAGCAAACACAGTATTTCAGCATAGTAACATTGGTATTGGCCTTAAAAACTTCCCATTTAAAATTATCTTCCACAACTACAAGGGAGCCAGACTGGTCGCGAGGCAATGCATGATCAGAAACCTGTAATTGCATATCAGAGTGGTATAAAATGACCTCACCTTCCTAACATCCTATTGTATCATCGTCTGTGATGAGTTGGCTGGGATTGCAAGAGAAGTACTTTGTTGGCCTGCTGGGTCTTAATTCTTCAAATAAACTAACACACAACTAGAATAAAATTAATATTTAGATTAATTCCCAGTGCATCACCAGTATGTAGAAGGGATGGGTACTCACAAGGCAAGCACCGTATGAGTCTCGGACCAACAGATCATCAGTCACTGAAAGAATTGACTACGGCACTGTAATCCGCAATCTGCAACAATGTATTTCATGGCAGAATGTATCAAACCTTCTATACAACGGTTCACTCACAGAGAACGATGAGGAGGATAGTATGGTACGCAGCAAAAGGAAAAAAAGAACAAAGCCTGCCACTGGTGAAGTATGAAAACACAATATTTATCAAAATATGCGAATCAGCATGTACTTGAGAGTTTCCTCGGACAAACAGGCCTGAGAGTTGAGGAGCTTGTCTTGTGAATACCCATCCCCTCTATATACTTGCTATAGTAGTAATAAAAAATCCATAAC
>VKOC01017390.1:0-13140 GCA_009364415.1 Spea multiplicata
TAATGCCAAACTGAGTATCACGCTTAAACAGCAATGATGATATATGCTAGCTTTCCTAGTGTTTACACCAAGTAGCTGAAGCCGCGCCCAACAACACTGAAGCCGGGCCCATGGCCTTTGGAAGGACAGGACACAGAAGGAGAAGAAGAAGAGCCAAGAGGAAGAACGAAAAGGAGGAGGAAAAGTGACAATGACAGAGAAAAGGTAGGAAAACATTCAGTGGATTAGTAAGAGTGTGAGAGTGATGGGTGTTATGTTGTAGTTTATGGTGAATGTTTGTGAATGAATGTTTGTGAATGAGTGTGAGTGTGTGTGACAGCATGGATGTAAGTGGGGGGATAGTATGGCATAGGGAGGCTGTAATCACATTCTTATCATGCCCAGGTCCCAGCATGTACTGGCTGCCTGGGCATGATAGGGGTGTGATTGCTGTTTGTTGTTATTTTGTTTTGTCCAATTTTGGTATGTTACTTACTTTTAATAAAATTATGGTTAACACACCAAAATTTGACAACAACAAAAATCAATAACAATATTAATATATATATGATTGCTAACAGCAAACACACGCCTATCATGCCCAGGCAACCAGTACATGCTAGAACCTGGATATGCCTGGGCATGATAGGATTGTGATTCCTGTTAACAATATATATATATATATATATATATATATATATATATTCTTATTGACTTTTTTGTGTAATTTTGGTGCATTTCGGAGCATCCCTACTATATACTAAGCCAGACACTGAAGTGGTAGGCCTATACCACATCAATGTTTGGCTTAGTATATAGGGATAGGGGTTATGCTGCATTATTGTCAATGTCTGGATCAATGTATAATGATAGGGATTATGCTGCACCACCGTCAATGTGTGCCTCAGTATAGAGTGATCGGGGTTATGCTGTACCACTGTGAATGTCTGCCTCAGTATATAATGATAACAGCAATCCTATACCACCGTCAATATTTGCCTCAATATATAACAATAACAGTTATGCTGTACTACCGTCAATATTTGCCTCACTATATAATGATAACAGTTTTGCTGTACCACTGTCAGTGTTTGCCTCAGTATATAATGATAGCAGTTATGCTGTACCACCATCAATATCTGTCTCAGTGTATAGTGATATGTGTTATGCCGTACCCCCCGTCAATGTCTACCTCAGTATATAATAACAGTTATGCTGTACCCCCGTCAATGTCTGCCTAACAATAGAAGCTATGAAGTTTTAAAGTGTCTATGTGGGGTGCCACATACAGGATCCACCCCAGGTGCCAAACACTCTAGGTACGCCCCTGTTGAAGGTAAAACATGTGTCCAATAATTATACATTATTAAGGGCCAGTTTAAATATATAAAAGGACCAGCTAGAAGAAACTATAAAAGGTTAACCCATCAGAATGCGCAATAAAGATTATGAACATTGAGTCATCACAGATCAACAAATTACATTTTTATGGTATTATCAAAGTTAAAATAAAAAAACAAACTAACAGAAAACTACCAAAGTGTTATCAAGTGAAAAATACACATTACTATTCATTGACCCACATAGCAGGCATAGATCACACCCCAACGGCCAGCCCTGGCACCCAGATTGCATCCACATGACTTGCCCCAGCACCCAGATTGCACTCACAGGACTTGCCCAGCACCCAAGTTGCAGACAGAGGACATGCCCCAACACCCAGATTGCCCTAACACCCAGATTCCAACCATGGGACTTGCTTAGCACCCAGATTTCATCCACGGGACTTGCTCAGCACCATTTGCATCCAAACCACTTGCCTAACACCCAGGTTGCATAGACAGAACTTGATGCAGCACCCTGATTGCACACACACAGGACATGCCAGCAACCAGGTTGCACTCATAGGGGTGTTGGATTTTGTTAGGGGGTCTGTTGGTTGGCCTGGTTCAATTGGGGGGGGTTGGTTAGGTCTTGGAAGGCCAGCAGGGCTTCAGGGTTGGGGTAGTTAGGGGTGGGTGTAGTCTGTTCTTGGTCAGTGGATAGTAGTGAGGGTCAGATGGCTTATGTCCCCTTCCCGGGCCATTTAAGGGTGCATCTGGGGTGGAATGTGAGGGTCACTCGGTTGTAGTATGGTTACGGTCTTCAAAGACTGATGTGTTTGGGCATGGCAGGCAGGTGCAGTTGTATGCTTTGCCAGAGGACGTCATTCGCGCAGTGCAGTGTGTACACTGTTCGGCCAGTAGGTGGAGTGTCCTTCTCGGTTTACCGGGATATTTCACCAGTGTCTCAATTTCAGTTCTTGTGGGTCACGCAACCAGGCTCTGTAAGCTTGGGTTGGAGTTGTCTGAATTTAGTACGCATTCATTCCGCATAGGGGTGGCTACGGGGGCGGGTGAGGAGGTCATCCTGAGAATCGGACAGTGGAAGTCGGCTTGTTTTCACAGATATATCGGGCCGCTGCAGTTGGTGAGTTAATTGTGGGATAAAGGTTGGTTATGATTGTTTTTTCCCCTTCCTTTTTGTCTCTTCTTTACATTGCAGGTCCGTGCTTCGTCACCTGGATTGTTGGACACTCAGTATGTGCATTGGGCCTGACAGAGAGCCCCAGTTGTGCACAATGGCCTGCAGCTGGGCTTTCCTATGGACTTGGCACACATGAGGTGGTTTGAGATGCAGGGCATGGTGTAGGACGGGGTGTTGTTGGAGGTGGTAAGGTTTTTAAGGTTGTGGGGGGCAATGACAAGGGGGTTATGATTCAACGAGAACTAGTGTGGAAGATGAGGCGGGATGTTGAGCGTTTGTTGGAAATGGTCCCTGGGGTGAGGTTAGTGTGGTCAGAGATAATTCGGAGGCTTCATTGGCACCATGATAGGGATAGGGTAGCTATAGAAGATAGCCATGGCAAGGTCAACAAGCTTATTTTGATGTAGGCCACAAAGAGCCATTAACCCTCCTAAAGATGTACAGTCAAGTGATTACTCTTGCAAGAGGTTATTCACTAAATAGAAAGTTAGTATTAGAGTTCTGTCTCACTCCTTAACGTCACTAGACATTATGAAGAGCCAACCCCAGCGAGCTTTAGCTGCAGGAAGAGTTTGCCTGATCCTGTATAATGTCTATAATGTCTGTTATAATGATATATATATATATATATATAATTCACTGTAACCAGACTTCATTTTCTGTTTTTAAGCTAGACTGATTGAGGCTGTGTTATATTTACTTCCTGATTATTCTCAGTATAACACAGCAGGAACACAGTTATTAAAAGTGCTGAGTGTCTTTTGAAGATCTTTTTCCCATTTCTTTTAATCATAGAAGTTATATAATATGAGATAGAGATTAACCCCTTTTTCTGCTGCTGGATTATTACCTTTCATCTAAACCTCCTGACATGAGATTCCATTCATTACAGCAAATCTTCATCTCTTACGCATATCATTCGGTTTTGGAGACTCAATTAGTGCAGAGTACATGCAAATATTTCTCTGTCCTCAAAATTTCTGGAGGAATCTATAAACACTTTCTGTTTTTAACAAACATCTGAAATACTATTTAATGACAGCAAAAGAATAGATTTTTAATGTATGATATGTGTAAAAATAAGTTAGGTGAAATAAGATACTACTGGAAAATAATGCATAAAAAGAAGACTCGGTGTCAAATCCAGAGAGTACCCATGAATGAGAATACCTGACTGAATGGAAAGTAAAGTAACCCTGACGGTCCTCTTTGCAAATGTAAGAATCTTTACTAGACATTTCTTTAATTACTTAATACAGCAATTGTAGTTATTATTATGGAATTACTGTACAGTTCTTAAGTTAAGGAGTGAATGACTTATATCTAATAACAATTGAAAGAAATATACAAAACTGGAACCATATAAAATGGAATAACGGAAATGGTCAAACTATGAACATGTTTCTCCTCCAGAAGAATTAATGAACACAGATGAAATGTGTCAAGGATTATTGTAGGACTTTTTTATCACACCATATACAGTTATTACACTTTAGATATTGTTTTACATATTTTAATATTTATATATATATTCTATTATATTACAATTTGCTCACATATACCACTGTAGCCACAGGCATACTTTGTGGACTTTTTTTAGATTCGGTTATATAGCATTTTCTGGAAGCACCTTGGAAGATTAAAGCAATTTACCAAAGCAATCTGTTTGCGCATCTTAGACTATCTACACTATTGTATTTTTTTTTTCGTTTTTTCCGTCCCTGTCACAGAAGCCTCCGTGCTTCTGGGGGACTGAGTGCCAGCCTCCTTCCAATAGACTATAGGCCCTGGTACGGAGTGCCACATTTCCCAAAGTACAAGAGACTCTAAAGACTGCGGAGTTTGGACAGATTTGGGGTTCCTGCATCTTGGGAGAGGGCTTATGTGTGGTGTTTTACTCTCCAGGTCAGATCTTACAGGACAGAGACCTCTATAGCCAGTATGTGTACCTGGATCTGATAGCCAGCAGGTTTCCGCCAGAAGTCAGTTAAACGCCCGTGTTTACCATCCTCTCCACAGACTACAATAGCGACCCCCTATTGGGCTGAGGTGGGCTGAGTGCAAATACATAGCTGTGTGCAAAGGAGGACCTAATGGAGAACTTTGTGTGGCTTGCTGTGTCTATTGTATGTAAATTACCCCCTTGTACTGTTTAAATACCCCTGTGTTTCCAAATAAACCGAGTCCTGTTTTCACCTCAAGACGAGTGTTGCCCGATGCTTGGGGTGGGCTGCTATGATACTTTATTGTCCTTTTCAGGACAATGGCCCCACTGTGTAACTAAGCTTCGGCTAGCCACAGTGCCAACGCAGCTCCGGTGCAGAGACGTCCCCCTTCTCTCTACAACGCTGATTCTGTCTGCCATCTCAGTGTGCCGGCCCACGGACTGGCCGGGCCACCGCAGGTGCTGCGGGCTTTTACCCCGCATTAAAGATGGCCTAGCGTGGCCGAATTGGCCACTTCAGTGGGAGGCCGCGCGGTCATTTTATTTAGATTCAGGGCGCCCCCCCCCCGGGTCAGCCCGCCCCTGTCCTAAATTCCATAATTAAGAGGTGTGTTTCAATACATATCTCTCATAAAATATTGTGTTAATTAGTTATATATATTGGATCATTTGGTTCCAAGTAATTGTATTTCTGTTTTTAACTACATAGTTACATAGTTAGATCAAGTTCATCCTATCGCATCTCTGTTTAATGTGTGATTTATTCATTTACGTCAGACATGGATGTGTTGATCACCCAGTACACCTGTGCTATTTATATGTGGGCTTTTACAATGAAAGTAGACCTATGACTCTCCTGGACGAACCGTGCCAGGTTGTTAGCTGTTTTATTTTGTTCCTGTAATGGAAGCCTCCGTTACCTTGGCACATGGAGAGGAGAGCCAGCCTCCTCCTTCCAGACTATGGGCCCTGGCCTCAGAAGGGGTTCTGTTTTTGGGGAGGTGTGTATAGGAGGTGAGTTTGGACTGTTATGCCAGCCCAAACTAGCATTGTGTGTGTGTCTGTAGCAGGTAACTTTTTTTTTTTTTACTATGTAGCTCCTTGGTAGAGTTATTACTGCAAAATTACGGAAAGGCAAATAAAAGCATGCAAGCAGGAAGAAGGTAACTCCCACTTCACATTTATCACAAAAAAAACAGAGAAAATAGAAAAATAAGTAATTACATTTGAAATTAATAACTTGATAGAAAAGAAAAGTAAATAAAATATTTTGAGTTTGTGTGTGGTATACTGGTGTATAGTCAAAAAATGTCAGTCGTCTTAAGGGTCTGATGTCAACTAAGATGACATTGGATCAACACAGAGGAAGGGCATTACATGATTTTGTTTGACATGTAATAATAATTATCCACTGTGGTTTAATCTTAGTAAGGGGCAATTTCCGAGGCAATGATTTATATGAAAACAAAATCAGAGCAAATCTGATAATGAAACAAGCTAAAACTACTGATCATTATGCATGCACTTTGTTGTTTTGTTTTTGTAAATTCAGTGGTCATTTTCTTTTTATGATACCACATGTATGTGTGTGGATTTGTGAATGATCTATTTATCTAGAGAATTTGTTTTGTGTTATCCCAAACTAAATGACCATGTCTAAATGATAACACTGAACATTTTTTTCCCGACTATGCACAAAGCAAGCCAATGGGAGCAGATGCTCATCCAAAGGTTTCTGACATTCTTCATTTTGATACTTATAGCAGGCGATACATTGATTGATATAATGACAAAACATGTATTCAGTTTTGTTTTGATTCTAAAAAATCTAATGAATTATTAAATGGGTACAAACAAAAATAAAAGTATAATATTTATATATGATGACTTCAATAGCATAATTAACCTTTAGAGATTAATATATTCTCTTTATCATCTAGAATATTGAGAGGATAATATGAAAATAAAAAAGAATTTGTATTGCAAATACTGTCTCTGTTATTTGTATTTTTCCTATTCTTCTGCTACGTATGTGAAACATTCACATTAAGGTTATTAACTTAATGTTGGTTAGCTCAATAATAACATCCAACTCTGAAAGAGGTTAGTGTAGTTTTTGATCTTCACTTTCTCAAGGCAGGTCAGTTGAATCAACCTTGGGTCATTCCCACGCTGGTACGCTGTAAATGAAGAAGAAATAAGAGTTAAACCTCAGAAGATCTTTGAAATATTCAAACCACATACCCAATCCTTGAAGTTCTGAATTGGTGACATCAAAGCATCTGAAATCCTGTCCCACCAAGAAAATGCAAAATGATCCAGAGCCGCAGTGCTGTGGAGCAGATAACGTATTATACAAAACACACATTTTAGCATAGGGGCTTATACATTTTCAGTAGACCATTTGAGGAATTTATCATGAAATTTTGCCTAATATACCTGTAAATGAATATGAGTGTCATACTCATTTATATATTTGATTTATATGTTCCATGTGTGCACCATCATTCATAAATGAATAAGTGATTATTCTTGGAAGTTACCTACTATCCACATCAAATTTTTTTTTAAACTGAGATTGCCTATAAACTATGATATGCGGTGATGATATACAATAGACACTCTGTGACTGTTAATGCACAATTTACATAAAACAATATTTCTATAAAAAAACATGGCCTCTAAGTGCATAGCTTCCAATAGTGATTTGCAAGGATAGTACTAACAACAGGATTTCTCGCATTTATAGGGTATTTGGGCTGTGAGTACTGGCAGTACCTGAATTCTGTGCATGCATGCTGGGTGTTCTATGAACGGAAAGCCCCATGACATCATATCTCAAGAACATGTTCGTGTTATACTAAGTTGGTATATTAGTATGTACACATGTTTTAATTACAGGGGTAATTGAGTTAATTGCAGTCAAACATGCAAGCTCTGCCTGCTATAATAAATCCCAGTTCTTTATATATGTACGCAAGTTAGCACAAATAATTAAAGCATATGTACATACTAATAAACAACTTACTTTAACACCCACATATCATGTCTACCTGTCCCTTGATCATCGCCGGGTTCACTGCCTCAACCAGAAGTGTCTCATATCTTTACCCACAATGGGACAGCACACGTGTAAACAATCCTGTTTGAAGAAATGCAGGGAGAGTCTATGAGGCATGTTTCAATCTTCTTGATCTGATCGCAGGATTCCAATATAATATTCCCAGAAAGATTATGGGAAGTAAAGAGAGCTTACAAGGTATTTCAATATCCATTCTTTCTTTAAGGTCATTCATGGGACATTGAAGTGTTAATTATTTGGTTAGCCACCTGGATGTAACCTTAGTAGGTTTATTGGTACATCATTTTCAAATAAAAAGAAAATTGTCCCAAAACTCACTGTTTTATTATGCACATCCAGGTTGTAGCCACTTAAAACATGTCACAGAGTTTTAATATATGTAAACGAGAGACTGTGCAAAGTTCAGAATACAATCAGAAACATTGTCTGTAATAAACTCATCCTGTGCTTTTTATAATATGGTTTTTATGTTCTTGGGGGTGGAGAGCATAAAAAAGGCAGCTGGTTGGGATGTTTTGGCACATGTATAAATAAGGCCCTCCAAAGATGATATTTCAATCAAATAGCCCTCTGAAAGCTGTTTAAATGGTTCATATAGTTAATCAAATTGTCCAAAAGGAAAACAAATTCTATTTTCCAGCTTCCAAAAATTAGGGACAGTGGCTGGAAATTTTTCTCCCCCCCTTCTAATAGATTCAACTAGTTCTTTGGATATTTGCATTTTGTGCGATTCTACAGCAGGGAGCCGTTCTTTTGCTACCGCTAGAATTTAAATGTGAACGTCTAATAAGGCCAGCCTTGTGGGGATGAATTTACAGCGGCCTCTAAAGTGCTTTAGATTACAATAAGGAAGATATTCTTTAGAAATATGTTCTTGTATCACAGGTAAGCATTGTAAAAAAATAAATAATATGCTCAGACAGCCTTAGGTTTAATGTATATATAGTTTTATTCCATATCTAGGAAGGTTTAGACGCACCATTTGAACTAAAACTTTTTTCCCACTAGTGAAAACAAAACCAAATTAATTTCTTGTTGGTATTGCATATTTTTTTATCCATAAAGAAATGCTAAAATCTAAGCAATTCAACATAAATTAAATGAAATTGCCATTTAAATATGAAAACCATGAATAATAATACAAATATGAATTACATTAGCCAACACACTTTGAACAAATTGGCAATATCCTTTGTTTCTTTTTCTGAATAAATAAATATAAAAAAGTATTTTCTCTTTAAGTTGTGCCAATTACACTCATGTTTTAATAATGTGGTTAAAAATAAATACAATACAAGTTGTGTACAAACAGCCAAGCGAATAAAGTGATCTGTTTCTATATGAATATCGTTGGGAACATCATCTCTAGTATCCTTAATGTAAGAAGTTAGGGATGGAACTCATGGGGATCTAAGTTAGTCCTTGGGAAAGCGTGACTGAGGGAAGGGAGGAGTGGTGGGAGAGAATAAGGTAGGTCTTACATAGGGTACAAAGTTTTCAGATATTCATAGCAACCAATAAAATGCTGATTGCACCACCACGTTCCACCATAATTATCTTAAAGGGACAAATTGTAGTCCTTGAACAGCATACCACAGAAGAATGTATATTATTGTATGCACTTACCTGAGGTCAAAACTGTAGCTCTGCAGGTGCCACACTACTTTGTGATCTGAGGCAGGAGAATGGAGTGAATCATTTACAGCCATGTACCATTTATGTGCTCTCAACAATATGTAAAGATGTATATTAAAAGGGCAGTATAGTGTCAAGGACACCCGTACAAACGTTTTATTAAAGTATCCTTTGAGTAGCTTTAAATGTATTGTCCAAAACGTAAAACAAAATAAAAATGCCCCAAAATGTAAAGGAACCTCACAGCTTATTCTACTGACAATACATGGAACATAGATTACAATGCAACGCAGCGTTATGAATGATGTTAGTAAATTGGTCGTCTTTATTTACAATATCCAACTGAAACTATTAAATATAATCTATTGTACAAAAATGTATGTGTACAGAAACATGTGTAAATCTCGATGGAACATCACAATGCAAATAAGAAGCTTTAGCAAATAGCAAAGAAGGGGTTATGTTACAATGTGCCAATGGCCGAGCACAGACGCTGCTTTATTGGAGAGCAAACCTAGATTTGTTCTGTGGAAGAATCACTGAATAGAAAGATAATTGTTCAAGCTCTAGACTGACATATAATGGACCCAAACTGTCATTTTCAATTTTTTTTATAGCAGATGTCAGCATTGTATATGTCATGAAAAAAAATGGTAAAATTCTTTTAAAAAAAAAAAAAAGCTTCATGAATCATTGTTCATGGAATTATATTTTTCAGCAGCGATCCAATTCACTTAACCACTTCCTTGCTGTACTGGGGAATAATTTCAGACTATAAAACCACTCATTATTTTGTTTATGAAAATTGGAGTATTTAATTGGTCCCTGCTTAGACAATGTGTTGCAGCCACACATGACCAGCCTTGACATCTGTTCCCGTACCGCCAAGTAAAAGGAAAAGAGCAGTAAATTATATCAGACTTTTGAATAACTTGTGGTCCACAATCCATCCTTTTATGTTAGTGATCCTGTTGTGTTTGTAACCAATAAAAATAATAATAAAAAAAAGTAGCAATCGATCTCTTTACTACTCTCTATGCCCCTCAAATATAACAAACAATATAAACCAGTGCTCTGTATGGATACGTTATGTAGGACCTCTTTCTTCACCATGGAATTGGAGCACAATTCACCTAATATATGTATTTCCAGAATTTGACAATTCTATATGGTGGCTGCTCCTGACATCTAAGTATATGGTGCTTCTTATGGTTTGTAACTAGAGATTACAACACTCCATGAACTTTATAGCAAAATGACATACAGGGCTATGAAGAGACGTCTCAAACATATTTTATCCCAAAGAGAACACTTTCTGCTTGTTTCCTCTTGTGAATGAATTCTGGATATAGAGCACTGACTGAAATTTCATGAAATCTCATGTGTGTGGGTATTCTTCATCTGCATTAAAGTGTTAATATATAAAGCTTCCTTGTGATCTCAAAGATCCCTGCTAAGTTTGTTTAATTATAATTAATGAGTCATATTGGGGAAGATCAGGAAGCTCATACAACTTTCTTCTAGTGTCTCAGAAACTATCTGTGATAAATATGATTGCAAGATCCTCGCAGCAAATGCCTGTTTGTTAAAGTACTTTACATCTCCTGGCATTATGACGAATCCCCAACTGTGAATCTTACTTTGTTTGATGTCGTGTGAAGAAGTGGATACTCAGCGTGTGGGCTCTCAAGCAGGGAACGTGACTGTGGTTGCTAAGCTTGGTAGTCGAATGTGGCAGTGAAGGCACTGAGTTATCAACTTAATGTGACAGATCATGAATCTCGAGATTAAAATTTCAAGGCTAATCTCACGCAAGCAAAAATGCATTGCATATGTCATGTGTACATATTAAGGAAGAAGATTAAAAAGTAAAAACCTTGTTTCAAACACTGAAAAAAGTAACAAAAATTAAGGAGAACTTCATTCATAATACATAATTTTATTGTATTCCCAGTATTGCTTGGGGTACCTTGCTAAATTATTGTGAACAAATACATACAGTAGTCACACAGAGTTCAGCCACAATATTTGAATATCTATAAGAACACTATTATAACGTATCTCACAAAAGTGAGTCCACCCCTCACATTTTTGTAAATATTTTATTATATCTTTTCATGTGACAACACTGAAGAAATAACACTCTACTATGTGAAGTAGTGAGTGTACAGCCTGTATAACAGTGTAAATTTGCTGTTCCCTTAAAAATAACTCAACACACAGCCATTAATGTCCAAACCTTGGCAACAAAAGTGAGTAGACCTCTAAGTGGAAATGTCCAAATTGGGCCCAATTAGCCATTACCCCGCCCCGTTGTCATGTGACTCGTTAGTGTTACAAGGTCTCAGGTTTGAATGGGGAGCCGGTGTGTTAAATTTGGTGTTATCGCCCTCACACTCATATCTTAAAAGAAATAGAAAGGGAAAATTACATGTATTTAGCTGGAACTATGCAGCCAAGGTCATAATGTAGGCTCCAGCAGAGCATGTTGAGTATCTCCTCAAGCATCCCTTTCATTGTCTGGGTGGGGGGGGGGAGTGTTTCTTCTTCCAGGTCCTCTCTACTTCCTAGTTTAGCAAATCATGATCTTTTTGGCAGCTAACCCATCTCTTACCAGGTCTCTGCCTCATGTCTCAGGTGCAGTACCAAGGCTTTTAAGAAACCTATTTCTCAGGCATGCTGGATTTGATAAGTGCCATGAATGGCTGGTTAGTATTTAAAAAATAATAAAGGGAGTTTTTTTAATTGAAGGCAGTGAGTATTTCAGGTAAGTTATAATTGATCCTGTTACTTCCTAAAAGGTTTCTTCGAGTGCTCTGATATCCTCTTCTTAGACGGCAATTATTTCTTGTGCCCTGTTATATCTGACTGGTACACATAGGCACAATGAGTTTTGTTTCCATTTGTTTCTTCTGCTTGCATGCACCTCTGACATGTTCAAGTGCTATTTGTGTTTGCTTACATAGTAACATAGTAACATAGTTCATAAGGTTGAAAAAAGACCAAAGTCCATCAAGTTCAACCTATATACATATTGTGTCCCTACTGTGTTGATCCAGAGGAAGGCAAAAACCCTTATGAAGCAGATGCCAATTGCCCCATACCAGGGGGAAAATTCCTTCCCGACTCCAAATATGGCAATCAGAATAAATCCCTGGATCAACGTTCTGTCCCTATTAATCTACTATCCATAACTTGTAATATTATTGCTTTCAAGAAACACGTCCAGGCTCCTTTTAAACTCTTTTATTTTGTTTACCATTACCACTTCCTCTGACAGAGAGTTCCATAGTCTCACCGCTCTTACTGTAAAGAACCCCCGTCTGTGCTGGTGTAGAAAGCTTCTTTTCTCCAGCCGTAGAGGATGTCCGCTTGTTATAGATACAGTCCTGGGTATAAATAGGTCCTGGGAGTGATCTCTGTACTGCCCCCTTATATATTTTAACATGCTTGTGTCAATGTCCATAGATGATTCCGCCATGAATTCAAAATTTCTTGGTTTACGCTATTCCAGTAATCTCTTCCTGTAATGTGTTTTTGGTTCAGATTCCTATACTTTTATTGAATTAGGACCAAACGTTTTGGGTTCGCTCAGCCATGTTCTTTAGGTCATCTGTTGGTGCTTCTCAGTCACTCAGTTCAATCTGATCAGTTCCATTGACCAACTAACTGGTTAAACATCTGCTGAACATAAGCTTTTGTAGGTGGAAACTGAAACCAAGCCTTTGTGCAAAATACTATAGAAAGATAGGAAATTGGATATACTAATCCCTGATCACTTTTTGGAAGGTTGAAGGTTCCAAAAAAAGCTGATGATGGGGCAGTGTGACACTTTACTAATGAAGTTCTCAATTTAACATGTGCTTCAAAGAGATGACAATTGTCCTTTAAATTAGCTTATAATTGGTACTTGCTGATTTTTGCAATTATGTGGATATACTGATGACTAAACATTGCAACCTCATCTATGTGA
>VKOC01017392.1:0-27030 GCA_009364415.1 Spea multiplicata
ATAAAGATCGTCCTAAGCACTTATAAAAGATGAACACCAAAGTCCAGAATTGGAACAGGATGATTTTTTATCAGGAATGCTGTTCATCATAAAAAATACATTCTTTTAAAGAAAATATGGTAATATTTTCATCTTTAACGGAGCTGTCCGAATGCAATGATCCACTTCCAGTTAATTATTTGATCCATCAAATGTGGTGACACCTTTCAGAGTTTGTGAGAGAAAGGACATGTTTCATCATAACTGTATGCTGCAGACGTACAGGTACCGCTGCAGAGTGTAGATGCCATTGAGAATAATAAGGGAAATCACAGCCATGTTTTTACATCTGTATCCATCCTGCTGAGCTTTCTGGAGACAAACAGCTCTCTATGTTTTTAGTGACTTGGTACGTGTGATCTCCCTCTGTGGGAATCAAAGACTAGCCCTCCCCTGTAGATTTCTGACACAGGCCAACTGTACATCTACTGAACGTCAGCACATTGACAGCTCCCTAAGGACCAAATAATGTAACAATGCGTCTGACATGTGTCTGCGCTCTAACCGTGAATCTATGCTGAGCTGGGCTTCCTGCTATCTCCAGTTACAATTTCCATTACCCTCAAGTAGACCCAAGGCTGTTTCTCAGGCCATAACATTTATTATTCACAGTTTTATTTTATTTTTCAAAGGGTGACCACCCATACTATATTTTCAAATAGAATTAGTAGACCAGTTTATAATTTGGATCCCCTTCTTTGCTACTTCTTGTTTACGTGTACCGGGACACTAACTATACCATAGAGGTCTTCAAAAATCTTCCATCTGGTTGAATGAGAGTTGTGATGCACTAGGCAAGTCACATAAGGCAAGTGACACGATAGGGGCAATTGGCTTCTAGTGAAGCAGCCATGCGGCTACTGAGCTCCTTGCTTGTTTAGATAAAAGGTCCAACCTATAAAGCTAACAGTTATATTACAAACATGTTCTACTTTTTCTATAGTGGTTACGAGACCAAAATACTTTTTTAACTGCTTAGGATACAGACTGTTATGGGATACACTGCAAAGTAATGCACCTAATGTTTAGCCAGTCTCCATTTTATGAAAGGTGATACATCTTATTCCTTCAGTCTTAATATGTCATTGATTTAATTATGTATGATGCCAAATGAAAATGTCTGAGCATTCACGTCAGGGTATGAAAAAATATTCCACTTGCTCTCTTGAAAGTCAATCTTTCCAGCAGTGTTTGAAATCGATAGATCAGCATCTTCCTCTGTGAGTCTCCCTGTCTTGGAGTGACCTCTAAATGTCGGAATTCAGCAGCATGAGAGTTGGATTGGGAATACAAGTTTTATGATGAAGACACAAATGTTAACATAGAATTTTATGGCAAATAAGATATTTTATTTATACGTTAACAAACATTATTCCTGCAATTAGAATTTTTAGGATATTCTTTGCCATGCATTCTTGAATGGTCAGTCTAGGTCTCTAAAATTGATTTTGACTGGCTGTGGTTTTGCTCCTGCCCATACTAAGGATCTGTTTCACCTAATTGTTTTTTTCAACATTACAGTTAACAAATTACTTTATTTTGTGAATTTTAAATAGGTAAACAGAAGAAATTATTTAACATTAATTGTTCTGACAATGCAAAATTAATATTATTGTATTATCTGCGGAGCTCTTCTAATTAGTTGTGGTATGCATAAGGTAGCTGGAGAGACAGCAGGAGGTTGCTTGCAGTGATGCAAAGGTGGTTTTAGGGATGAATGTAATGAAATAAGCCCACATGTCATGATGGTCTGTCTGTGGACTATATACTGAAAGAAACATAGGCTTCTGATAAAGCCCATATTCTGATTATTATATACTGTAGAGGGTGTGTACCGAATCCATGTGTGAAACTATAGCAAAGTGGATTACATAGAAATGTGTCAATCCACCTGAGGAAACAAGTTGACAGGATGCCCTCCAGCTGCCGAGCAGTGCTGAAATCAATCAGCACTTATATGCGCTCCACCTAGTGTATCTATATTTTTGGGCATCATGTTAGACTCCCAGTCTGCAGAAGTGGGAGAGTCAACACTATCCTTAAAAGAAAACAGGCAACAAAAGCTTATTGCGAAACAAACAAAACATTCTGTATTAGCTGTGGTGGTGGGGTCTCTTGATTCCTTCCAAAAGACCCCCCTTCTGTTTACCCAATATGTGCCTCTTTCAGAACTTCTTCGCTTTCTATACACATGCTTTGTCCCTAAGTAGCATTTAATTGGAAGTAGAATTACTTATGAAGTATTGTTTGTTTGTCTATTGTTATTGTTTAACTATATATATATATATCAATATTGACAATATCAGTTTCTTTCACAATCTTGCAGCCTTAACTTATTTTTCTTTTAATTTAGTATATATTTTTTAATGGAACAGCAAATCTAGAACCTACCTGCCATTAACACAACCCTCACAATACCTCTCCCCTTTCTCCATACCCTTTGTTTCTCCTCGCCCCATTCCCCCTAGATTGTAAGCTTGTGGACAGGGCCCTCTTTACCTAATGTATCGCTTTGTCTTAGTCTGTCAGTTCTTGTAAGAAGTGTTATATAATTAAAAGATAATTATAATAATTTATAAATAAAACAAACTGAGATAAGCAAATGAAAAACCTAACTCCGACGAGAGGTCTATCTAAACAAAAGTCATTACCAGGTAGCTAAACCCATAGCAAGCAATACAAAACACAATGTAAACAGACAGCTGCATTCAATCAGACCTACAGGATGCAACTTTTCCCTTCTGCTGTCCGGAGGGGTATGAAAGCCCTAAGCACTTGTTCTTCTGATATCCTAAACATACTTGTAATTTGGTTTAGGTGTATTTCATTAGTAGGTTCTACCTAATGCATTACCTGCTGGGAAATTTAGTTTCTTGAGATAAACCTTCCAGAGGGCTTCAACTATGTAGGTTTCATTTTGGCCGAAGTTCCCGCCAGGTTATGTTGATGCTCCAATCGGGGGAGTGGATGTCACAAAAGGCACCGGCATTTTGCCCTAAGGCGATCTTCTGCCAAAATCGAGGGGCTTTTAGTGACATCTTCTCATCCCATTGGAGAATCAGAAGAAAGGACGTCACCAGAAGCTCTGCCATTTAGGTTATGTCTGCGTAGATGTAGACAAACATAGAAGAGAGAAGATAAAACGACCCCTGATTTATGTTCAAACCAAATGGAAGGTATGGAAGGTAAATCATTGCCTCTAAAAAATGATTTCCAATGTTTTCATCTAAAGGGTTGGATCAAAAAATAGTAGATTTATTGTTGCCTTTGACAGAAGCAGTATTGATGTTGGTTAACCCTGTTATATGAAACTACGATGATTTTACGGTACCCTGGGACAGTGGAACAATGCACAAAAAATGGGATAGAGCTACTACAAACCAAGCAACAAGAGCCACAAAAAAAGAGATCTGTCTTCACTAATAAAGCACTATTTTCAAATATGTAGTTCCTCTACATGAATATGTATAACTACCTGTTTGCGGCATAAAATGTTAAAGACGGTAAATGTACTTTTCCTTAAACTATATGCAAGTGATACGTAAGCAAGTATTGTATCCATTAACTGTTTACGAGCTATTCATGCAGCTCAGAAGGTGATGTATAGACTGGTCAAGGAAAATAAGAAGTCAGTTCTGAGAACTTACTGAAAAGGTTAGAGCAGTGTCTCTCCACGCTGAATACTGTCAGATAAAAAACCCCTTTGAGAATAAAACTGAATAATTGCATTTTCTTCAGCACACGGAAAGAAGCTACTGGTTGCTATGGAAATTGAAACATCAAATGTTGATTCTGTTCTCAACTCTCTGTGAATAATGCATAGTTTATCTTAAAAACTGTCTAACAGTTCGCTATATACCAGAAAGCACAAGCAGTTGTGTAACACCAAAAACAACTCTGATTTATAAACAAAACCCAAAAAGGTTTTTCTATCAAAACCTTGATCTCTGAAGAATGACAACGTACCGTTATCAGTGTTCTTGCGCGAGTCTACCTAAGCAGCTGTTACATCAACTTGTTTGACATTACCTGGTGAGAAGGGAATATTCTTTGTAATGCATGATAGACAGAAATTTTGGGAAGCCTTTTATTTTTGTACCAGAGAACCCATTCATTGCAAATAGACATTGTGTATTGGTAGTTTTGGTACCACCTGCTGTTGTAGATAATTTATATCTATTTTAAAGGTGAAATTAACCTTATTGACAAAAAATAGAGACACAGAGAAAAATTTGAGAAAACATGATTTTCCAGTAATCACTGGCGTAGGTGGATGTCATCAAAGATATGTTTCAAGTCATAAAAGATGCCGTACCGGCAGGATATGGACAAGCATGGAATTGGATCATATATACAAACCATCCGGCCCATCTAGTCTGACGGTTTTTCCTCATGTAAAGACTAAAATATTAGTCAGTCTTTTCTCTACCACTTCTGCCAGCAGATTGTTCCTGTCAGAACTTGGGTAAGCAGGTTGGGTAGGAGCCATGGCCATAGGAACCGGGGGGGACCAATAATGAACAAATTCCCCCAGGGCCGTAGGAAGGAAGGAAGATAGGCACTAGCCAGTTTAGCACAGCTTTGAGGGAGCACACAGCCACCCGATCAGCAGCTGCAGCCTGTAGAACTGGCTGGGGAGATCACGGACTTCCCTATCCAGCTCAAAACTAGTGTGATCCTCCCCAATCAAAATGCTGTAGGGAACCCAGGCGGAGGAGAGAGAGGGGCGCCGAGCGTTAATGAGGGGACAAAGGGATTCTGGGGGGTGATTATGGGGGAGAGGACTTCTCAAAGTCACGGTCAGGGTCAGAAGGAGGGAAGACTGCATTGACTCTCAAAGTCAACCCCTAATCTGCAGTCAGTGTGGCAGATATTTTTTTTGGTGTGGGAGCGGAAGGAGTGATTGCATGCTAGGGAGTGTAGAGGGGGGGGGCAAGGAAATGCTTGCCTAGGGTCCAATTTTCCAATAATAAAAATGTTACCCCCCCCTCCAGATTTTTAGGGGTTCCTAGATGGTAGGAGTCCAGTTGCAGATGATACTAGGGGCTCTGTTTGGATCCCACTATGCATAGTGACAGGTAGGAAGGTAACGACAGACAAATGGAAACACACTGAATGTTGGATATCATTATCATATGGTCTGTATTGGAGTAAGACGGCAAGAACAAAGCAGGACTGGTCGACATGACTGAATAGGGCAAAACACAAAGGCAGATGTACATGGCATGATAGCCCACTAGCCGGCACACAAGATAGTCCATGGACAGGATGCTGTAGCCCCCCTGGCAGGGACCTGCTCTCTGAAGCCGGACTGGTCTTGCTATGTCAAACTCTCGACCATTCCTCTATGTTTTCTTAAAACATTAGCCATTTGGCTTGTTCCACCAGGAATATCCACTGTGACTTTTGTATTGTCTGAAAAAAATACATACCTTACCATTGACTCTTTATTTAAGTTTATTTAAAACTATAGGTCCCACTACCGATCCCTGAGGTATATCACTAGGAACAAGACTTTTATTTGAATATATGCCATTTACTAAAACCTTTTTCCTCTTGTCACTTTTTTGTGACTTTACCTTATAGGATTTTAAGTTATACTTAGTTACTTAGCTTTGAGGAAAGTGGCTAAACTGACTTTGTAGGGAAACTTCTATTGTGTTTACCAAAGTCATTACGATTCCAATGTGTTTTGTTGAGCTTACTGGGTCCAGAAGTTGGCTCTGTAAGTTGCTAAGAATGAACCAAAATTCTGTTAGGGATATTAATGAGACAAAATAGGCAAAACCAATATTTTATCACATACGCAAAATAACGACGCTACCAATTATTGTGGTACCACATACACAAGATTAATTTAAGGAGATACCCTATATTTTATCTCCGATCCTAAATCCTTTCAGATCGCCGAAAATTATAATTCAAATCAGATAGATATCCCCAAGATAGTTAATCAAAAATATTTATTGTAAATGCAATTTATAAAATCTGGATATGGGTCACACAGTGCATAATATAAAACACAAAATTCTTAAAACATATCAAAATTGAATCAATTCAAATACAGTATATTATTGATAGTTATCAATATGAATTGGTACTTTATGAGTCTAACACACAATTAATTTCCATTCCACTCAGCAACCAAAAATTGATAATAATCAGGGCGGTAATAAAATATCACTATCTCTCTTATATTAGTTTAACCAATAGGACAAATTAAAATAATTTAATAATGTCTAAGAGTATTTAGTGAAATTCCTAATAGATGCAAATAATGTCAAACTTCATCTACAGGTAAAAATACCTTTTCATTATTGTTATTATCACGGGTTATAAGCTGCAGTCTCACAAGCCGCCATATACAATAATGCCATATACTATTTCCCAGAAACAGGGAATTCTATATGAAGAAGACAAAATTCATCTCTATTCAGAATAATAAAACAATTATATTTACCACCACTCGTTGCTGTGATCCAACTGGTCCTTGTAGAAATTAATCCAGGTTCAGTGGCAAGAAATTGAATGGAAAGAATATCACTTTCTACAAATTATATAGGTTAGAACTCAAAGTAACTCCAAGAGTGAAATATGGTGTCAGGATCTTAAGATTCCAATTCTCTGCGGTAAATTTGGTGAATCAGCCCGTCCGGGTCTGTCTATATCAGGGTCAGTTTTTAAGGTCCTTTTTTTTTTTAATTATTCAAGACATAAGCTTAAAAACAGGGCTTATTATCATAGCCTCCACCTCTTGATTGGAATTCTCCAATCATAACAGTGGGTTTTACCCATTAAAATTAGGATTTCTACTCATATTTACACCGTTGTAATTTCTTACTTTACCTGTGAGAGACGCTCTGGTCTAAGAATTAACTTAAAACCATTACATATGTGTTTGGAATTTATCCTTGGTCACCCTTATCGCCAGGTGTTACCTCCTAGATAGTAACTCAGGCCTTGGTAGTCTTACCATGTATCCCCCATACGAATTTACGTTCCCAAGGATATGCAGCGTCTACTCCTTAACTTTCTCATGGAAGATAACATTAATTGTATCATACTTACTGAAACATCTATATACATGAATACTTCTTTGTTCTCAATTATAGAGAGAACAAGGACAAAAAGAAATAATCACTACATGATTAAGTAAAATAAAATGGCTCTGACTCCATTTTGTGTTCATGTAAAATACAGAATATATGGAATACATGTTTTCGATGATAAAATATCTGACAATTCTATTCTTAAAAGAAATATATTGTCATCAGGATACTTAATTAAGGTTTTATAGAAATTGTCCTTCATTTCACATGCTAGAAATATCCAAACTAGAAACCCAATGTGAGATTGGTGTTTCAAAGTAAAAACTTGAACTCCAACAAAAGTCAAAGAGTATAAAAAGCAGACACCTTTAGGATTAACGATAGACAAACAAATCTGGTTTATGCAGTTGTAATTTTAACCTTTTTTATATACACATCTGACTGAATTCTGCCAACATTTATAAATATATCATTATTTTTTCCACTTCCCCTGCAATACAACATTTTAATATAAACTGCAATGAACAACTGTACTCAGGTAAATGATCTCAATGCTTTTGTTCAATCAACCAGGGTTGTAAATGAAAGACACCAGTGCTCCAGGGCACTTTGCGTTACTTTCTACAGAACGTGGGACATCTGTGAGCAAACAGGGAACCCAATCCTGGATAATACTGCGTTGCAACCTAAAATGACCTTCTTTTTGGGGTTAATACATCTCTTCTATTATAAATGTCTGCATTTTGCCACAGGAAGGAATATATAAGGTATATAATCATCTAGTATAACGGAAGGAACCAAGTTTGGAAGCAGAGCCTTCCGGGGTAGCTGAAAGCATCAATGAACCAATGAAGTGAGAAGCCAAGGGTCAGGGAGCCAGAGATCAGCAGTATCAGAATCCAAATGCTAGGGCCAGGGAGCCAAATGTCAGCAGAATTGGTGTTCAAAGCCAAAGATCAGGGAGCTAAAGGTCATCGGTACCCAATACCAGGGGTCAGGGAGCCAGAGGTCAGCAGAGCCATATCCAAGGCCAGGGGCCAGAAAGCCAAAGCTAGCAGCAAAGAGCACAATGGAAGCATGGAAGGCACAAGGCAAAAACTCTCTGTCAGCACAGTACAACTGAGCACTGTCCAGTTGCAAATCTGGACGCTTTATAGGGAATTGGACAGCCCTTTCCGTGTGATCATGTCTCCTCTGTCACCATAATGCGGTGGCAATCCACCCTATAAATATTCATAAACTGTGGACTTCCATGTTTCCGCACAGAAGCCGCACGGTGAGAGATTGATGTGGTTCAATGCCGCATCTGGAGCAGTCGAGTCTTTTTCTGGATCGGGGTGAAGAAGAAGCCAGCTGCCTGGTGGGATGCTTACAAGATGTCAGCCTTGAATGAAGCT
Organism: Spea multiplicata; assembly: GCA_009364415.1. Lineage (NCBI taxonomy): Eukaryota > Metazoa > Chordata > Amphibia > Anura > Pelobatidae > Spea > Spea multiplicata. The sequence continues at coordinate 8,486 of VKOC01017392.1, forward strand.
TAGACTCATATTTGTTAAATGAAAAGGGCACGTCTTCCTTTGGAGTCTGCAGGGAGTTTTTTAAGAAAAGACAAAGTTACTGCTCATTATACATCAGAAGAAGATCAAGCAGAAGTATCAGGGACTCAAATACATTACTGTGTATAGTCATACAATTTTAAAAGAGCAGTTAATCATATGAAAAATCAAAGTACTCTCCCTAAATAGTCTAGTTTTAATTAATTTTACAGCTAAAATGTAGTTATCTGTAAATGAAGCACTTCCCTGTATACTTCAAAGCTCTGTGTGAGAATATAGTTATTTAGCAGGTAATATGCAAAAGTCAAAAATATGCTTTGCACCCCCCAAAAAAATCTCACATTGCAATTTAATTTAAATTAATTTCTATTAACCTCTCTCTATACTGTATAAAACAAGCTAACTGAACATGAAGCCAAGGCGAGTATTTATTCGAACAGAATTCATTAGAGATGAATAATTACGATCAATTTATACATTCAACACTTTGGTGAGTTGTGTTATTCACTCCTTTAATAGAGAAAGTAATAGCAAAATTTTAACCAAAAGTAAGGACTCTAACTAATGCCCACAAATTACCAATTTAGCACAGGTTATGTACCTAATGTATGTATTTGTCTTAGTCTCTCATATTCTTTCAATGTATGTATCGCAAGAAGAGCTGCATAAATTGTTGGGGCCATATAAATAAAATATAATAATAATAATAATAATAATAATAGCAACATAGTGAGGGAAATTAAACATTTGTGGTATAGGTATAAACCATACTGAATTTATGACAAGACCAAGGATTTAGGTTTGAGTCTTTGCATACTAGATGTTCTTTCATGTTTGGATGGTGCAGTATCTTAACGCGTTTCGCCGGTAGACCGCCGGCTTCATCAGGAGAAAAATAAATCTATATTTTTATTTATATTTCTCCTGATGAAGCCGGCGAAACGCGTTGAGAGAGGGAAAATAAATCGGAGATAATTTATCATACACCGGATGGTCTATTCTTAACCGCTTTTGCACAGTTCTTTTGGAGTTGTGCTACATCTGAACTGTAAGTGCATTTTGATCTTTTAAGATCAGTTCACTGAAGATACTGCACCATCCTGGTCTATATTTGTTTTACAGAATAATACAGTTTTACAGCTTGATATTCAATGAGCCTGCTTTTTCCAGTCCTTTTGTGAGTGATACTTACACTTTATAAATATATATATATTTTTTACAATATCACACTATTGTATCTGTTTTTGTTCTCTTCCCATATGTATATGAGCTCCATCATTTCTGGTTGATTTTTGTATACACTTTGAGGAAGAGTGTCGTTTGGTAGCCGCTTTCATTGTGGGAAGTATTTACTTGATTTTTTATTTCTACACGTGGTATTTTGGGTTATTTGTATTCATGTTTGGGTTAATGGCTGGAATTGGCCCTTGTATAGCAAAAGGCTTGTCAGGAGGCTGTTATCCTCTAGGCTCCTCTGACTTGAAGATTTTGAACCACAACCAGAAGTATTTTTGGGTGTTTTACTTGCAATTCCTCCAAGAGGACTCTAGAGTAACTGGAACGTTACTACATTCCTTTATGGGTTTTCTGTTTAGTCCCTGTTTAGCTAAGTGCGTGTTGAACAGGATTTTGTAGCGTGTTGAACATGTTGATGTGATCTATTAATAGGCCACTTGGCTGGGACTATTGGGCCGACGGGCCAAATTGTGCAAATTCCAGCTATTTTCTTTAATCTATTTCCACAACTGGTGAATTTTTGTGAATTTTATTGTTCTTCAATGATTACTTTGCTGACATATTGTTATAAACCAATAGATACATGTATATCATGTTTTAAGCTGGCTCTTCAGTTGGTTTCAAAGGTCTTCTTAGTGAAGTGTTAATTTTATTGAGCTTTTTGAGCCTCTACTAGATTACTTTTGCTATTATTCTGTGATAATACAAGGTATCCCATGGAGATCATGTTCATTTCTGTAACTAGCCCGTGGCATGATGAAATGCAAGCTAATTAAACCCAAATGTAATATATTTCTCTTCCTTGTCACATTTATACCAATGTTAAATATTTTTAGATATTTACATAGATTAACAATATTTAGCACCATACCATTGTGCCCTGCAAAGATACTCTGCCCTCGGTGCCTAATCTGGTAGTAAGAGAATACCTGTATCTAGCTCATCATATTTCATATCAATAGGCCACAAAGCAAAGAACATGACACTTGATTTGTAAATCTATATCACATAGAGCTATATGAAATCAATCTTTAATTGATGAAAGGAGGACAGATGTTTAGGTTTTTCTGTCAATATAGAAAATACTTACTTAAATTAGCTGTTATTCAGCCAAGAATGTTGCTCTTGCTTTCATCAGTGCTTCTTACTTCTACATTGTATCTGAATAGAGAAAGTCCTCATTGTGTACAGCTCAAAATATTAACCCCTGCACCTTTGTAAAGCGGAACGGATTGTTTTATAGAATATCTTCCCTTTTTCCGCAATCCTTTTTAAGTGTAATTTGCTGGAAGTATTTCATTAAGAAAGGAGCTTCATGCCACTGTAGGATAAACTCGTAGAGATAATGTGTCTTTTAAATAACTTAAGTGTTTCTTGATTTCTTAACTTTCCTCTTCACATCCTCTCCATCTTATGAAAAAAAATAATGCATACATAAATGGCATTATAAATCCTTTATGACTGTGACCTAATGTGAAGCAAATACACTTAAAGGGATTTTTGACAACTGAGGTATAAAGGTCATTCTGCTAAATGCACCAGGGTCAAGTTGATCCTGTGGCCTTGTAGATGCCAGCTGAGAGCTAGTGTCAGATTTTCATCTTTCTCTAAACAGCATTTTGCAAATGTAGTATAAATTTGAATTTGTAAAGGGTAATTCCTATAAATAACCACAACTTCAACTTCAATTTACTTACATAAAATCAGAGACTTAGTCAGCATACAAGAACTATCAAGCCCATCAAGTCTGTCCTGATGTAAAATCTCAAAATGTAATCTTAGTCTTGGGACTTGTGTCGTATATTCAGGATAGCCATATGCCTATGCCATTTTTTACTCCCTCACTTTAATAGCCTCCATCTGTAAAAATGTAAACCCCTAACTGTATTAGCCTTGACGATTAATTTGAAAAATAAGCTTAATGAGTAATTATGTGCCACCCAAGCTCATACAGGCTAATAAACAAGTGCATTGTAAATAAATATTAAAAAGCATCAATGTGAGGGGATATAATGGGATATACTTTTGTTTGTTGCCATTGTCTGCCACCTAGTGGTAAAACACTGATATTGTCACAGTGTTAATTTATTAAAACCACCTATAGCTTGTGCTTGCTCAGTAAAAAGTTAATTTTTGGGGATATTTTATTTAATCGTTAATCTCACGGAAGGTGAGATCTGTATCTCAGTATGGCAGGGCCAGCATTATCTAGTTACATTATCTGCCTGCTTACACACCCTTACAAAGGCTGTCTCCGCCAATTCAACACAGCACAAGCGAATTACAAATCAGAGTAAACATTCGGACAAGACAACTTAGTTTAAACCTGTAGGGTCAGAGGCTCAGATGTAAAAAATATCTACAGAGAGGGTAGTAGATAAAAGAAATAGCCTTTAAGCAGAAGTGCTGAAGTTTAATACCGTGAGGGAAATCAAACACGTATGGAATAAACAAGGCTCTTGTTAATATAAGACAAGACTAAATAAGATTTAAGCTTTTTACAGCAATAAAAGCAAGTAGGCAGAATGACAAATATTTTCCTGGATGTTTTATTACTATGCACAAAACAAGATACATTTTATTTAGATATGTGTATGAGCTATGATATGATATGCGCAATACTCTGTTAGAAATATTCAGGATGATTTGTGTTATGACTGTGACTGGCTGCTATTATTTTAATTGTCACCCTGGCTCCTAAGCCAGTCTGTCCAGCTTCTGTTCCTTCTTCCCGGTTTTTGGGCCTCAAAAGTCTTTCAGAATTATAGAGCTCCATCTGGTGGAATATATGATTATTGCATAATGTCTTTTCCAAACATTGAATTTGCAAACACAGAATAATTATCGTTCTGCCCGTTTCAAAACATTACTCACTGACTCCTCATGCAAAAGTTGGTTTCTATTTCATCAACTAATAGATCATTTTGAAAAAGGAATGCTCTTGTGATGGAACTGTGCCATATGCAATACGGCGCATATGTTTATTAGATGCCTGACAATTGCCTTGTAAGTAGTGCAATTAAAATATTTCTTGCTTACACAGATGTTTAATTTCTCCCACATTTGTTTCTATCTGTAGTTAATTCAAAGCCCTTTGAGGAGTATGAAGACACTTCTTGAAGACGAAACATGTCATATAGGGAAGTATATTATTTAAATGAAGGTGTATCCATATTTGTAATATCAACATAATTATAGTGCTTGAAGCCAGAGGCGAGATCTTGCATATGTGTTGTCCTGAGCAGGTTTATCCAGCTTCTGTTCCATCTTCCCAGTATTTGGGCCTTAAAAGTCTCATATAACATTATAGAGCTCCATCTGGTGGAATATATGATTATTGCATAATGTTTGTTGCAAGTATTGCACTTGCAAACACAGAAGACTTTAATGATAGATCTGCCCATTTATAAACATTACTCACTGACTCCTCATCCAAAAGTTGGGTTTCTATTTCATCAGCTAATAGGTCATTCTGAAAAAGAAATGCTATTGTAATGGAACTGTGCCATATGCAGTACAGCACATTTTTATTAGATGCCTGCCATGCAAGTAGTGCAAATAAAATATTTCTCACTTACACAGATGCTTGATTTCTTCCACAAATGTTTCCATCTGCAGTTAATTCAAAGCTCTCTGAGGACTATGACGCCTCTTCTTGAAAATGAAACATGTCACATAGGGAAGTATATCCTTTAAATGAAGGTGTATCCATATTTGTAATATCAACATAATTGCAGTGCTTGAACCTGGAGGCGAGATCTTGCATGTGTCATGGGAGTACATAATAAAGTGTTTTAGACAAAGTATTCAATCTTTCTTGACCTGAGAAAAAACAAAATACTGCACTTTTAAAAATACCAAGTATTAGCCAGGTGTCGTACCTTCACGTGTCTGATGAGAGATTAAATATAGTAAAATATAAAAAAACAAATATGAGAAGGCATACCCTGTGCCTAGTGGGGTTGATAAGTGTTGAAATTAACAATAACTTTGTAGGGAGGTATGATTAAACACTGTTTTAATTACTAAAATATTTAGTGGAGACATTAAAATATTGTAGGGCTTAGATCGCTAATTACTGAGAACATTGTATTTTTTATAACTTTTTATTAGTGCAGAGACTCTCTCCCACCACCTATTTTAGTCTAGCCTTGAGCCAAAATAATGATCTGAAATACATGATCCATGAATATACGATAGAGGTAATTTTTCTGAGATTTGGACAGTCATTAAGTTATTTTTTTACTAAATGCCACTCTCCTGAGAGGTCATCATGAATGAATGTATTGTCATTGAGGATGTTAACCCAATCCCTCCATCTATTTAGAGTAAAACCCATATTGTATGACTGATAGATTTGTGATTGTAATCCAATTATACACAAAATAATACTTATAGGTGGTTTCTAACTAAAGGGAACAGGTGCATGCCTTTCATAGAATAAAATATGTTTAAAGCCAGTTATGTAACATTATCTCATATGCTGGCACAGAGGTGAGCTCATATTCCTTATTGACATAACTAGATCTTCTACTGCAGTATTAACTGTAAACCAGATTTAAATTGGAATTAAGGAGACTCTTGTAAACAAGCCATTTTAAAAGTGTCTCTATAGCCCTCATCTGGGTACCAAATAAAGACCCCACTATCCATCTACATGGTTATATAAGGATAGGGGTCATAGGGTCCATTGTGCAGCACCAAGACCTGTGCCTCCACCAGAACGTATATCTCTTCTCCTACTCCTACACATTGCCAGGGACATGAGAGGACAAGGTCATTGTGTCATAGCCCTATGCTCTCTGTGTTTTCTTTTGGGGTCAGCAAAAGCAGAGAGGTTTGTGCCAGAAGAGACACAGACCTCAGTGCTTTACCCTAGAATAGAGGAACTGACTGCCCTCCACCACCATGCTGGGAAGCTCTTCTGGAAGATGACAAGAAGCCACTCGGTTCCAATTTTTTTAGGGCTCAATGCACATTAAGAGCTTCCAAACTGAGTTCTGCCACATGCAGCAGTTTCTGAATAACAAATCCGGGTCTAAAAGTTACCCATAGTAAAATGATATTTTATAAAAAGTAGCTATTCTTTGTATACGTTCCTCAGACATGTACGGTATATTATGTTTAGTCATTACATTGTATATTATATTTGTATATAAAATGTAGCATCTGACATGCTTTGTTCTTCAACAAAAAGTCCACACATTTATTGAGCAACCTTTACAAAAAGGGTGCGGTTTATTGAGTGTTGTGGAAAACAGTCCACCCTTATGACAATTTAATTTAATAGCTGGGAATTAGGAATAAATATTTCACTTACTGCATTGACTCACTGCTAAGACATTTATACGGAAGAAATCAATGTTGTTATAATAACACAAGACAATACATCTATTACACAGTGCAGACCGTTTATGGCAGATCCATCATTCTCTGTCGTGTAAGAACAGAATTTGTAATATTGATGACAACTGTTTTCTTAGAAAAGCGGAGCTGTCATACAATATTGACTTGGAGAGTTTCAGATGTTTTTCAGGATGTTTTAACAAATGTTCGCTAATGTTACACGTGTCATTCCAGAGAAAAATATTTTCAAGCAGCCACCTTCTCTTCTGTTAGCTCTCTGTATATGCTTTTTAATATTTTTAACCTGGGTGGTGCAGAAATCAGGGCAATTGAGGGATTTGTTTGCAGGTTTAAGTTATAGTTTCCTGACACTTTCCTGGAAATTTCTTGATATTTAAACTATATATCTAAATATCTTGATCTAAATATTGATATAGTTATATTGCTACAAAGGCAAATCATTAAAAGGCATATTCAAATCTAACCTCAAATAATAATAATTTGTGGTGGTCTTGGTTTGTAGCTGCCCAAGGAAGGCTAATGTTTAAGAGTTTGGACAATCCCATGCTTCTAACTTTGTGGGAACAGTTTGTGGAAGGCCATTTTCTATTCCAGCATGACTGTGCCCACCAGTCCGCAACCCCATTAAGCACCTTTGGGATGAATTGGACTGGAGATTGCGAGCCAGGCCTTATCCAGCATCAGTGCCTAACCTCACAAATGCTCTAGTGAATGAATGAGCCAAAATCCCAACAGAAACTCTCCAAAATATTGTGGAAAGCCTTCCCGGAAGAGTGGAAGCTGTTATAACTGCAAAGGGAGGGGGGCAACTACATATTAATGTCCATGTATTTAGAATATGATGTCATAAATGTCTATATTGGTGAAATGGTCAGGTGCCCCAATACTTTTGTCCATATAGTGTGTATGTATATAGATACAACCATTTTAATTCTGTTTTATAATGTTATAAATACAATATACAGTATATATGAGAAAATTATAATACCAGTTACTGAATTATATTTCCAAGTTCACTCCTCACCAACAAATATGGTAAACACCACCTGTAAAAGAAAAAATGTCGGTGCGCTAAGCTTGTCTCAGGCTCAAATAATACAAATGTATAGTATGAGGCCTACCAAACAGTGTGAGCATGCTGCAAATACAGTGTGTTGTATGTACAATGTATACAAAAAACAAAATACTGTCTGCGCTTCTCACCCTAATAAAGTTGGCAACAAATATATAAACATAATATAAATGAGAGGTTTTGGTTATATGAATTGGCCAAAACATAATTAAGCTCACCCGCCACGTTAAGGCACACTCTCGATAGGGTGAGAACCTACTCTCACCTCCTACATAGTGGGCACACAAAGCAGTTTATACGGCTACCAAAACCTTATTAATGTGTTGGGGGAGGTGCAATTAAACCTCCTCCCTATTAACCCCTGGACAGCAAGCTGCAACCAGACTGATGAGGAGCCAACAACCTCAAATATGTGCAAACAGGGAAAAGAAAAAATGTCGGTGCGCTAAGCTAGTCACAGGCTCAAATAATACAAATGTATAATATGAGGCCTACCAAACGCAGACAGTATTTTGTTTTTTGTAAGCACCACCTGCGCAAAACAAGTGTAAACCGTTGGGAGTATTTCATTATTCTGCCCACTAGGCACCTGTCAATTATAATAATTGGGAGCAACAGTGTATCAATTTTGAAAACAGCAAGCATATAGAGAAAGACAAACGTTGCTTAGTTTATCATAGCTTTGTGCAGTTTCTATAAGATTCACAAAAATAGCATGTTCATATGTGTCCCTGGATCAGTCTGAGGATAGTGCTGCGTGAACAATAGGAAACGAAAAATGGTGCAATAAAGTAGATATTAGTTTAATAAATATAGATTAAAAACTTACAAACGAGTAAGCGTAACGGGTAGGTTACGCATAAAAGCAGTTTCTGTCTCAAAGAGTGTTCATCAAGTCCTTGTAAAGTCCAGATTCCAAATTTATAAAATATTATAAAAAATGGCGAAACGCGTTGAGATATTTTATAAATTTGGAATCTGGACTTTACAAGGACTTGATGAACACTCTTTGAGACAGAAACTGCTTTTATGCGTAACCTACCCGTTACGCTTACTCGTTTGTAAGTTTTTAATCTATATTTATTAAACTAATATCTACTTTATTGCACCATTTTTCGTTTCCTATTGTTCACGCAGCAACTCCAGGACAGAATACAGTCCGGATTTATGACGAGCGATTACTTTTCAGCACACTTGTGAGTGCAATTTATACCACTCATTCTGTTTTTCGTTCCTGAACTTATTACACTATATTCGTTTTTATTTTTATTTTTCCCACATATCTATGCGCCCCGTTCATCTATATATCGTATGTTTTAACACTTGTGAGGAGTGTTGATCTGCGGGAGCGGCAGGATCTGTGGGTACTGTATAATAATTTTTTACTTTATACGTTTGAGATTCACCCACTTGTGAAGGTGTTCTTTTCTTGTCTATTTGATATTATCAGTCTGAGGATAGTATCAGAAGGTCCCTGAATTGAATAGTATTCCATTTTCAAAACATTCTCCGCAAAAAGGATAACACTTTAATGATTTATTGTATCCATTTAAACAGTCATAAAAAATATCTGAAAACAAACATAGCACTCTAATAATCCCAACCAATATATATATAATATATACAGTATATGTGTGTATGTATATATATATATATTAGAATGTTACCTGACATGTTTGCATAAATGTGTGATTTTCAACTTCCATTCTCTGCATTTGGGATTGGATAAACACTTTAAAATCAATGCCTGATGCGTGGGAGTGGTAGCTGAAGAACCTTATAGGAATCTTTAGTGTGATGCATGGATCTTCTATGGCAAATCCCAGGTTGTAAAGAATGTCTTCTGGGTCTTCCTGGCACATTGTTAGTATGTCATAAACACTGAGAAAAATACAAAAGGTAGGTGAAACAATGAGTTATAAGACAATTGGAATACATGTTTCAGAAAACTCCATAGTTAAACAGATTTTCTAGTTTCGACAAAAGAAACAGCAATCTTTTTAAGATGGACTAAGTAAAAACTAGTCTAAAATATATTGCATATAGTGACCTAGACAAGATAGGAATTATATTCAGAAAAAAATAAAGTTCACTTTTACATTGTTAGATATCGAGGCAAGCATATGGCTGACATTCGTTGGTGCTGTTTATGATGTCATGTATAATGTCACCCACACATCATTGATAATGTATTTTACCAGTATGTAATTTGGGTGAACAATTAAAGCTTACAGAATTACTTTCAGCAATTTTGTTTCTAAAAACTTGTTTTTATTATAAAAAAAAGAGTTTTTTTTCCAGCAAAGAGCAACAATGTCCCCAAAACACATATTTGGTATTTATACAGGAACATTAACAATACGATTAAAACATGAATTGATAAATGGTTGATCAAAAGCAAATTGTGTGATGAATGCACTTCAATAATTCATGTAAAGTCAGCTTGCTAAGTAGCAAATGTTTTGTAGAATGCAACTAAAAGCACTGTACACTATAACTTTGAACAAGGAAGGTGGAGCTCATGCTGTTATATGATATATAATATATATAATATACAGTATATAAACTATCATTTTTATTGTTTGGCTAAATAAGAAAATGCCATTCAATTTCAGAAATTTATGACAAGACAAAGTATAATTGAATGTAGTTACTTTTTTTTGAATTCAATGAAACACTCACAGAAATAAAAACATGTATTAGATGCAACTCCAATGCTTGGAGTTTAAGTTTGCTCAATCACATCTTGTAGTCTTCTACTCTTCATGTGCCAGGCAGTGGTCTTCCCAATGCTACTTTGCCCAGCTATACTATATATGCATAGAATGCTTTTCATACCCTCGTAATTACTACAATGAAAATAAGTAAGCTGAAATGACTTAGCAACTATCATTAATACTTTCTTCTTTTATGCCTTGAGGTTTTTGGTATAAAGATTCCTTTTCACAATGGTTTCAGAAGACCATGTGCAGACCAGTGTCCTTTGTAATTTAACTTAAACACACAGGAACATGCAGTACCTGGAACAAGTCTTGGTGGTTCTGGTAGATGTCATACTGTTATTCAGGTTAAAGCTCTTGGCCCTTGAACGAGAGCTCCTCGACCTAAAGACACGTTTTCTTTGTTAGTAGAAACATTTAAGACATCAATGTACTACTAAACACATTTATTCACTAATATGGTCTCTTGATAATCAAAGTGAAACTAAACCTTTTTGATGTAATTAATGCTGCATTAAACTGATGTTTGATTTTGGGGCTCTAAAGAGCCTTCACACTGTTATTTAAGGAGGTTACCAAAACTAACAATGAAATGGGGTATGACTGCTAGCCATTGCTTTCCTGTAACGCCTCAAGATCTCTGCAAACCACCATCTTGCCGCAAGCTACCTGCAATATAAAAATGGTATTCAACCAATGGTATTTCTACTATTTTACCCAAGCAAATGTATTAATTCGTGTTTTAATCGTATTATTAATTTTCCTGTATAAATGACAAATATGTGTTTTGGGGTCATTGTTTCTCTTTGTTGAACATTCATGAATCTTTTACCCCTACTTTTGTCTCCATCACCCATAAAAAATTACCCTTTTAGATTGTAAGAGCGGGGCCCTCATAAGCCTACCTAAGGCTAGATGGCTAGCTAACTCATGGGCAAGGTCCTTAACATCTGCTAGATCTATATGTGTAAATGTATATTTGTTAATTGTACATATTTAAATTGTACAGTGCTGCAGAATATGTTAGCGCTTAATAAGTAAATGATAAGAATTTAATATTGCAAGAACACTGTATGGTCTATTTGTTAATAATTATTATTAGAGTAAAGTACTAATAAATCATTATTATGAATAATCTAATTATGCATGTTGAGGTATTAATTGTAATCTCTCTTACCATGAGCTGCTTTCAGAGCTGTCAAATAATAATATTGCTAAAAAGAAAAGCAAAAAATAAACAAACATTATGCATTTGAGCTAAAACAATTTTTTTTTTTCGTTTTTTAACATGGACTTATGTAAAAAACATATTTACTATGAGATGCTCTCACAGCATATTTCATCAGAAAAAAAAGTTATGGTTGACATCACTGGGTTCCCTATAATGTTTTTTTTATTTAAATTATGTTCCTTTGTTTTCATTTTAATTAACACATTTTAATTAACATATATATAACATATAAATATTTTTTTTTCATTCTTTGGAAGAGCAAGAATCTTTGTTTCTCCCTCTGATCTCCCCTGTACTGACCCCACTGGACAGTCTCTCCTGGGTCTTTTCAGAGCTGACACCCACCGGAAGGGAATGCCCCAATTATGTCATATTCAGACACCCAGTAGACCCTGGGTTAGGCCTAGGGTCACGCTAAAGGTAAATACATCCCTGAAGGCACCAGAATATATTTATTAAATCTCATGTTTTTTAAAAGCATGAATTTGAGGGATTGGGTTTGAGCACCAATAATGTCTTCTTGTATGTATGTTACCCCATGAAAGGACTACATGGTTGTTTGCCCTGACACTTAAAATAAACTGTAAATTATCACTTATAGTGATTTCTAATAAAATGAGGAGCTACTATTGAACTGAACATCATTACGCTACATCATTATAAGATAAAAAATCACATAACAAAGAGCCCAATCATAGTATTCAAATGGCTGCGTTTCAGTTTTCATTCATGCATACATCAATCTTTTTATGATTTACCTTCAGCACCCAGATTGAAATCATCTTCAAAGCTGTTCACGTGACTGTGTGGACCTGTGGAGAACAGATTTTTAACACTGCATTAGTGAGAGAATGCCTGGGGATGGTTCTAACATGGTTAGGTTCATCTTGAGATAAATGTATATCTATAAATATTGAGAGAGAGAGAGATACCTGCTGTGTCGATTCTGTTTGAATTCATCTACCGACATACGCAGACAAGCAAAAAGTGAAAAAAAACACTGACAAATTAACCTTTGAAATAGAAGTCACTAATCTAAACCTACAATTTGGATGCATAAAGTCAGGGCTGGACTGGTAACTAAAACCAGCCCTGGAAATAACTGAACACCAGCCCCATATTTCATGGATTATCAGAGTGGTTGTGTGTATATGTAAGTGTATGCTTTTTGTATGTGCATGTATGTTACAGTGTATGGTGTTACAGTGTGCATGTGTGCGTGCATGCATGCATGTTTAAACATTACATGGACAAAGGTATTGGCACACCTGATCATTTCACCAACAGTGACTTTTATGATATTGTATTCTAAATACATAGACATTAATATGTAGTTGGTCCTCCCTTTGCAGAAATAACAACTTCCACTTTTCTGGGAAGGCTTTCCACATGATTTTGAAGTGTCCCAGTTCATCCCAAAGGTGCTCGATGGGGTTGAGGTCAGGGCTCTGCGCTGGCCGGTCAAGTTCTTCTACACCTCATCCAACCACATCTTTATGGACCTTGCTTTGTGCACTGGGGCACAGTCAAAAAATGGGCCTTCCCCAAATTTTTCCCACAAAGGTAGAAGCATAGCATTGTCCATAATGTTTTGCTATACTAAAGCATTAAGATTTCCCTTCACTGAAAATAAGAGGCCCAGCCCCTGAAAAACAGCCCCATACCACTACCCCTCCTCCACCAAAGTTTACATGTGGCACAATGCAGTCAGACAGGTAACATTCTCCTGGTATTTAATAATCCCAGACTCGCCCATCAGAGAAGCGTGATCTGCCACTCCGCAGAACACGTTTCCACTGCTCAGAATCAAGTGGCAGCATGCTTTACACCACTCGAGCCAACGCTTGGCATTGTATTTGGTGATGTGAGGCTTGCATGCAGCTGCATGGCCACGGAAACTTATTCAATGGCAAGTTTGGCCCAAAATAAATTAGTCCAATATTGTTTTAAGGTATTTTTATCATTGAACTTTTTGTACATTTTTATGATTACATTTTGCTTCATTGGGACCACTCTGTTTATGCACTAAAGAGATTAAGCAGCTCTTTTTGGAAATATATATATATATATTATATACAGTATTTACTGCTCGGAATACAAGTATCAAGTATGAATGATACTGTCTAATTTTCTTATTCATTTTTGGGCATCATACATAAAATAAAAACAAAACAAATATTTATTGTCCAAGGTTTGCAGTGGCCATTTCTCTCAACCATATTACATTTAATTGTACTCTGTTCCCACAAACACAAGCAAGAAAATATCCATGTACTGCTACTATAGCAACATTATCCATTTCCATGACTACTGCTTTATAGGAATAACAAGGTGATCCTATGGCAAGTGTGATTTTGATTTATACAAACATTGTTAAGATGTGTTAAATATGTTAAATAAACCTAATCAATGTTTCCTCCTCACACAATTCTACTTAGATTCTCTCAAATAAAGATGTGAGGCTGCATGGAAATAATTTCTCCTCATTCCCCCTGCGCCAACCCTGAATTTCCCTCGTCAAGCAGATTTTTTCCCATCCCCATTAATATAACACAGCCATGTTTGTTTCCCATGTTATTTGTCCTCAGAAATAATAATAATAATAATAATAAAACAAAGTATATTAAAGGTGGTATTAATATACTGGATCCAGTCTTCATCATAAAAAGATTCGCAGAATTTAATGTTTCACTTATCTTGAACCCTTGTTTTATCATAGATACAGAATCTGACAACAGATAAGAACATGTTCTTAGTAAACGCTCTTTATCTAAAAAGCATATGCTTAAAGAGGAACTGTTGCCATCACAACTATTTGCATAAATAAATAATTTTCCAAAGCTATCACCAGCTTGTGTTTTTTTTGTTTTTGGAGAATATTTTGTTTAAATGTTAACCTCATGGAATATCGACGTAGCCTTCATAGTGTAAATGGCCCAGTTGGGGAGAGCAGAGATCTCCTTTGTAACCAGCCCACTGAGCGATGGCACACCAGGGACCTGATAGCCCGAGAGGGGGTGACCTTCCTCCCTCCCCTGTGGAGGAACGACTGCCACCGCCCTACACTTGCCACCTTAGGAATAGATGAAAAGATAGAGCAGCCAAGGGCTCAATTGCTCCCCTCTTCTCCTTGTCTCCTTAGTTAATATTTATTGTGTTTCAGCACAATCATCATAAAACCCGTTGAGATCCTTTAGAAGAGGAAGACCAAAGGGAGTGCAACTATTGCGCTTTAGAGAAACGGGAAAAGCTGCAGAAATGTTTCCAATAATTAAGGAGTCAAAAGTCACATTATTAAAGATGACTCCATTTAAAGAAAAAATATGCTTAGACGAGCAGTCATTTCCATTGACAAGTTATTCAGTTCTTTTGAGCTATTATTCTTAATACCTTTGATGTGAGGCCGGTGCTTGTCTTCAGATGGATTCTCCATGGATGGGCTACTATAATAATGAATAAAAAACCCATGTAATTAAAAGGAGATTGCACTGTCCCTGCTTTCTAATATACAGTATAATGTTGTTTTTACTGTTACTATATTCTCTTTGTATCAGATCATTTGATGGGCCATCCCGTTTGTGTGTCTCCAGCAAAGAGGTCATAATGCACAATAAAATATTCAAGACATCTTGCAGATTTAACTATACATTATACAGGGCCCCTGCTTTACTGATGTTTGACAACGAGGCATATTAACTAAACTGTGCATTTGCAAATGAATGGGACATTTCAAGCACATACTTGCACTGTGGTTTTGAGATATAATATTTGTTTAATGTTGCTATAGGATGTTTGATAAATCTAACCCAGGATGTCGATTAACCATCTAAGAAATATTATCTTCTTCTTTTTTTGTCCACAGAATATTTTGCAAGTCATTTATTATCAACCTTATTGAGAAATAATGCATTGTAGCAGATTCTATGAGCTCCAATAAAAAATAATTTGCTCAAGTAGCAATATTGCCCAACTATGAGTTGAGATGAGATGTGGAAAAATTATGCCAGCCCATGTCGTTTTTAAATAGGTTTTCTAGAAGGTCTACCTTTTCACTCACTTTGTGACTGACTGATAGACAGACAGATAGATAGATAGATAGATAGATAGATAGATGTAATATTTGAATATTTAAACCAAATGAATTCACTTATGGGTTTTGATGCAATACATTTGCCCATAATATACATAAATTCAGATCTGGTGTATTTGTTACATTATTAAGCTGCTCAGACGTGACAATAACTAAGATTGTGCCACAATATTATAGGTAGCTTCTAGTGTCGTTGTGTTGTTAGGTTAAAGTTTATGTATTTCAAGTAATACTGACCAACCTGCAGTCTTGAAGCCAGTCCTGGATCATTTCCATTGAGCATCTCTCTGAAAATACATTTTTTTGTTATATTTAGTATTTAGAATCCCATGCAGGTACCCTTGCCATGTGGTTAATTTCAATGCAAAGTTTGCGTTGTCTCATCGCACCAGCACAATATTTAGGATGCCCTCATAAATTGGATTTACTGTATCTCAGAATCAACAGCATTCTGTTCCACAAATCAATTCACAAATATAAATATGGAATTGAAGGGCAAAACAGAGGAATTGTCCATTTTCTTTCTTTCTAAAAGAGATCAAATATTGCTTGGTCCTTAAATAGAATGCTGTTCCTTAAAAAAAAAACAATCTAGTATTTCTATTTTGGAAGAGGTTGCACAACACCACTTACAACCACAAAAAAAGTTAATACAAGTAAGAATAACTTTTTTTTTAATGAGTCACCTTCGAAAAAGGCATCATCCAAATCTTCATAAGTGAATTCTGGGAGAGCAATTATATCAGTTAAAGTGTCATCCTCATCAGCTGTTACTTGCCTCCGACTCCATTGCTGTATCCAAGTTAAGCGTTGTTCCGTCATTTTCACTGAAGAATATATGACACATAATGTGAATGGACTGCAACGTTGAATAAAAACACTAATAATAATCGGCATGTTTTGTTATATGCTTTATCATTTTGCAAATACGCTGTAACTGATTTATTCCCATGATTCTCTTTTTGTAGTTATATACTAAACATATGTATTCCTTTTCTTATTACATATGCACTGTGTATTTCATAAATGCAAATATAGCAATGAAGCACAATATGTAAATTAACGTGCCACGAACAACACATAGTTAAGGGGGTCCATTTCCTATGTGCATAAATACTGAGTACTAACATGGTAAATCACTGCAATAGTAGTAGAAGAATTATTTGATTACCATGCTGATTTCATCAACTACCTCGCAAACTGGGTGTGGGCCAGTGAAGCTCACCTAACTGGATTTTTCTGTATTCACACTGTGGGCTTGTTTGGTAATATATATATATATATATATTATATATATATATTTTTATTTATTTTTATTTTTTTTATGTTAAAGAGATCCTTCGGTAAATTAATGATTTTGGTAGGACCGTTCTATTTCGGTCATTTCATTACACTGCCTGGCGGTCAAGTCCAATACACAATGTCATGCAATGAACGCCTGTTATTGTAAAAAGTAATTTGATTCCAGCCTTAGGCTGCTAATCTATAAGATTCTATCAGCTAGAGAGCACAAGAGAGGGTCATTATTGAGAGAGGTGATTTAAGTTGCATTTGACACAAGTAGACACTTTTGCATATAATACACCTACACATGTACACGTATTTCATTACATTTTTTTGTTTTCAATAAGCTGAGATTCTTGAAATATTTTACTTTATTAAAAATAAATGTGTTATGTAAATAGTTCCGGGCCTCATGGAAACCTTACATTTAGTCACCTGCATTGACTTTCTAACTGAAAATCTACTCTTTCACCCTGAGACCCTAAGTTTGGGGCAAAAACCCTGATACTCGGGTCATACCCTAAGCGTTCCCAAGTATGAATTAAACACATATTTAATTCCTTCACGGCCATATGGACGTACCGGTGCTGAGCCATTATTATGACATCTCTAGCGTACATAAGATAAATGAGAAATTCATCAAAGGGATGTCGCTGAACATAGATTGGGTCATTGCTTATCTACTGTGTACAAGAAATTCTAAGAAAAAATTACAATTATTTTTATTATTTTCGTATATGTTATTTACTTACTAGCACTCACACTATGGTTTCATCCAAAAGAACTCTTTTCTGAAAAAGGGATGTATAATTTGTGTGGGTAGATCACACATGGAAAAAAATTTGATTAAACGAACATATGGTAAAAACGGCCAAAAACATATGGTACTAAGCATATTGCAAGGGTTATTTTTCCTGTTTTGACACTTGAATTTGGCTTTGCAAGGGTTAATGTACCTGTGTTGTTATTTGTGAAGCGTTGCAGTGCATGTGTGCGTGAATTTGATGAATTGATAGCACGGGACAACGGCTGTGATGGCCCGTTACCTGCTTCGTGTAGTTCTTAAAATACTGCCAGAAATCCATCTATATTTAACATGCTTTAACTCTAAGGTATTGGAATAGGATAGCAAATGCACTTTGCATTCGTGTTAACCCCTTTAAGGACAATGGGCGGTCCCTAAACCCATTGAAACCAATGCATTTGCTTTGTCATTAAGGGGTTAAGCTTCTATGTGTGTGTATATCCATCGAGGGAAGTGACATTTTATCACAAATTTGTACTGGTGATAGTTTGCAACAGTATTACATACTGAAACTTTGCAACCATCCCAGACATTGTTTTTGGAAATATGGTAATTGAATCGAGCCCCTCGTCTCTTAAGTCCTACAGATACTCTTACACCTTTACTTGACTTTTTTGCTTTAGCTTGGCATTTAGTAAGTGCTGGTTTTGCTCAATAGAATTAGTTAATCATAGATGGTACCTCTGTCTCTCAACTCATAAAGTAATACTCTCTCGAATGTC
>VKOC01017393.1:0-29047 GCA_009364415.1 Spea multiplicata
ATTTAAATTGTACAAAGCTGCGTCATTGGTTGATGCTTAATAAATAAAAAGTAAATTATATATGTATATGTATATATCCCCAACAAGACTTATGCATGTTAAAGTTAGTATTTTTGGTATTTCCCAGCTCTTATACAAGACCCTTTTTAATTTTGGTATTGATGCTCAGTGCCATATGGTGCACTCTATTTATGTAAAATCATAGTTGTGTTCATTATCATGCTACTGTTGCACGTAGCCCCCTGCTTGTGTGTTTCCCCACACATCCATATGTATGTCTTTTACACTGTTTGCTATTAGCATCGTGTTTCCCTACCTGATAATGACTGACAGCAGAGTAAGTAAATAGCTGGACGGGGAATACATAGGGTGATAGAATATTATACCAATGCCTCAGAGAAATGAGCGATCTCTCTGTTCTCTTAGTCCTGTATAAATGATCTGGTTAAGCTCTGATTTAAATCAAAGTTTTGAAAGGAAGAATAAATGTTTCTTTTTATGTGTGCCCCCCCATGAAAAAAATTGCAGAATATTATAATGAGAACAAAATCCTTTTACACCATATAAATCTAAAAAAATAACATTTTTAAGACAGGTCCAAATATCAATAGGCAATCAGATTCAATCACTTACACAGCTAATGTGTTATAGTATGAATGACCTTGAAAACATATTCATAATAAAACTCAAATGACATATCTTATTATTCTTCGACTCATGGATAGCATAACATTTCAAGCAAAGGTATGATTGTATGTGTATAATTTGACTGCTGATTCTGATTGAAATTCAAAGAATATACAAAGACCAGCAAGGTCTGTGGTTCATTGCAAATAAAATGGATGTGTAGAATGCTGTCTTTGACATGATATAAACAGAATTAGGATGTTTGAAGCGCAATAAATTATGTTTTCTTTTGTGTGAGTTTCAAATTGTGAAATAGAGCCGTGAAAAGATACATTGGGTTACATTAAAAATGTAAAAAATCTAATATGAAATAGATAGATAGATGACATAGATATACATTTTAACTAAAGATACAACCTTGGTTATTACTGCAGTTCTGAATAATCAGTCGCTTTATTGGATTAGCCTAAAAAGAGTGTAATGAACATAACAGGTGCAGTGGTGTCCTTGCGACTTGTACAGTGATTGGAATGCCCAACTCTGGGTTAGCAGCAAGTAAGTAGAGTGACCCAACCAACAATGGTTTGAACAGACATCATGCATCTATTTTAAACCTGATGTCAATTACCCTCATTACAGACTTGAACTTTTAACATATCACATGACCTTCTTATTGCCATACTTTCTAAAGCTAAAAGTAATGTCGTCCCATATTGTCTTCCTTTTAAACCCCTTATGCGATAAGGTTGTCTGGTAGTGATCCACATGAATATGCAATACTGTAACCTATAGAGAACTGCTTTCCATACCATAAATCATCTGTGCAATCCAACCATCATACGCACTTTAATGGATATGTTTATTGATGTGTCCCTTTACATTTCTGCTTCATACCCCTTGTAAATGCAGGGGTAGATTCTGCAGAATTCCCTATTAGCATTTGCTTCTTTCTAATCCACCAGCTCCTAAGCTTGCAGGAGAAGTGTTCAGCCAAACTGTATCTTGTGTTCAATATGTATATGCATGTTATTCCAAAAGCCAGTTTTCACAAGAGTTCCAGGGGATCCAACTAGACTCCCCCCTAGACTCCCAACTAGACTGCACATTCATAGAAGCCAACAGTCGCATGAAAAATGGCAAACGCCGTCATCCTGCCCTCAGTTGGCGCTTCAGTGACGTTCTCTTACCTGATTGGAGGTTCGAGGAGGACATCAGCACTGACATTTTGGTGGAAGTTGCCACCGGGTTATGTCAGTGGACACATGGACATAGACAATAGCAGATTAAGGATTGAAGACAGAATAGAGAAGAGAAGATAGAAGGTGTGGAGGAAGATGCGGAAGGGGTTGGCAGAGGCGGAAGGGGTTGGCAGAGAAGATAGGGAAACACTTAAAGAGTATGAGAGAGAGTAAACAAGAATACGTGTGAGACTGCATGTGGGCATCGGGCAACAAATTTCATTCCCAAATCAAAAATGCCCCCCCCCCAAAATTTGATGCTCGGCAGACTTGTCAAAATTGTTTTTGTCCCATTTGCACATGACTGCCTGGACTTAGTGAATTAGCGCTGTAATTAATGCTCACGGCACCTGGGGCAAGGAAGAAGGTCTCATCCCAGACTGTCGCCAAATCAAAATTGCTACTGTGTGGCTCACCTTTCAGGGCCTTTCAGCTGTCCCCTCTCACCCCATGGAAGTAACAGGCCAGTACTGAATAAACCCCTAATAATGTTGCTTATAAAGGAAACCTATTTTTCTTCTTCTGTCTCTAAAATAAGTCTAATTTTAGTTCTTACTTGAACAATAATCACTATAATATTGATAAAGTACGGATGTTGCTTATAATTGCAGCAGAATTAGAATAATTTGCACAAAATAACAAATTTAAATAATAAGAACTATATAAGATATAGGCGAGGATGAGCATGACTTAATTATACATCATCTACATATAACACAAATTAGTTTCTATGCTATCAAAAAGGTTCTTAATGGTTAAAATTATAAATGGTTTGTTTCTTTATTTGTGGAAACATGGCAATTAATCCATGGAAAATGCTATGTAAAGATGGTCTATGTTCCTCAGGCAATCTGTAATTAAAAATTACACATGATAATATTTCTTTTCAAGCTTAGTTGTAAGTAGGATAATGTTTTTATTCCTTGAGGAATAAATCGGTTTAAGTTATGAAAAGCATCTGGATTTTCAAATTGTAGTTCCTGTGGCACGTTCTGGCCTAAGACTACAACGCTTAAAACGGAATTACCAAATCGTGGCATCCCCTTTGCCTTCTAACCTGAGGGCGTAACTTGGGGACAGATTATCAAAATTGGCTGAGAAGGCCCCTGGCTCTTCACAGATCGATGGGTGTTTTGAGAATATCAATTTATGTATGCCCTTTTTGGATGGGATCAGTCTTGATGTAGACCTTTGTTCTATAGTGATGGTAGTCTCCTAAGTGGATATTTATCATATGGCAAGCTATTAAGCTTTATCCATTCCTGGTCTAGTTATTCTTACATTCATTCACACTTGCTTTAGCAATAGGCTATATTACACCACTGTGTCGAGAAGAATTATGATTTACTACTGTTTACTTTTAAAAAAAACATCTGAAATACCGTTACTTATCAAATGTTTCTCCAAGCATAGTTATTCAAATTAGTTTGACATACATAATATTTTCTTCTGAATACATTTTCAAGCATTTATGTGCAATGTACTAGGAAACCCCTACTTAGTCTAACAGGTAGAAGAATAGAGAACTGTCATCTATTGATCTGTTGGGATATTACAAACCAACTTGGTATAATACCAAACAGCAGCACATTGTATTAGAAATAATATCAGGCTGGATATCAATAATAATAAATTGACGGCAACTTCTCTTGTAAAGGATTAAAAATTCTATGTTCATCTTGTCATATGTTTAGATAATGGAAGTCCAAACATTTTTTTCAGGTGCATAATCAAATATCTGTAGGACAATTTTTCTTTTGCTACATTTTGATCCTTCTTCCACAAAATGCTTTGATTTACTACTGCAAAACATTAAAGGACAGATCTTTTCAAAATTTAAACATATTGTTTATGTTTTGTACTGAACTTACTAAGAATTTATCTTATGCCTTTTGTTGATCTTTTACATTCATGCTGTCCAAGGAGAGGCCAACAGGACTTGAAAAGCGTCATGTTCTATTATTTGACTGCAAATGCATTTAAGTATTTACGAGGACATGTCTAGTAGAGGACTCAATTGTGACATTACATAATTTCTACTTTGTACCCTTATTTCCCATTGGATTGTGTAACTTTTAATTTTTAATACTTGTTTTATGTTTAAATTGAAAATAGGTATTTACCCCAGTCCAAACAGGTGAGGGCAATATATGCAAAAAGCAATGTGAGAGACACATTTTGTGTTGACAGTCGACAGTGTTGCCATGTTTTAGAGCACCTGGAGAGATTGTTGGGTATGTCCTAATTCTGGTATACGTCATGCAGTCAACAGTTGGAACACTCTACATTTTTAATTTATTTTCCTCATATGCCAGATTGTCAGTCTGGGCCTATACTTAAAGTTTTAAAGTAGATGAAAATGAGAATACTAGATGGGTCAAATGGTCCTTATATGACAGTTTTTGATCATCATTGAGGACTTAATTTGAGATGTAACTCTTTTGGTTGAATTTGAGACACTTGAGTCTGGAAGGAATGGTGAAAATAGTCTTGTTTAGGACTTTGCTTTTCTAGGACACTAACAACTGAATTTCTTGTGTAAATGTTTAATTTCACCTTAGTGATGTATCTTAGCATGATTATTGAGTACCACTTATTTGTATGACTGTATTATTTAAATGGACCTATGCAACAAATGATTCACTGATATAGTTTAATTATTTTATAAAGTAATTCTCAAAATATTTTATTCTTGCTTGCATAGCATATTTATTGCAGATAAGCTCTTTTTGGAACTCTAGTTGGCAAAGAGTATTGTTAGACAATCTAGGCAATTTTAGCACACAGTTATCTTTCAACCCTCTCTCCAAATCAAAAAAAAAAGTCAACCCTGAAATATAGGAAACTATAGTCAAACAAATTTGACTGCCCCCATACTTTAGCAGTGAAGGCCCACGGGGCACATTTTCTGTAGTCTGTATTGTGCGATTAACTACAGTGCTATATGCATTACCTACACAGGGTTATCTTGAATATGACTAATTTTTTCACAAAGTTTACTTCTAGTAAACCAAATTTGCACCTATAAATGCAACCTTACAATAGCAGTGTGTTCTTGCATAGGAGCGGTAGATCTCCTTTAAGAGGGTCATGCTCAAGGTCTCCAATGTGCAGTTGCTCAATGGGCCAGATGCACAGCCTGTTATACCAACCAACATATTTGGATCATCCTTTTGTACCGTGCATTGTTTTACCTGTATATGACTATGGCTCGTCTGACTTGCTATCCGACTCCGCTGCCGTCTGCCAGTCTCCTACCCTCTACTGTCACCTGCCAGCCTCCTCCGCCTGCCGTCGGCCTGCTGCCATTGGCCTGTTGCTGTCTGCTGGTTCCCCAGCCCACTGCTGTCTGCCGGTCTTGTTACTTGAGATGGCACCTAGAAAGAAGCCTAAAGCTTTTGCAGACTGCCTTTTTCAATCATGCACTTCTATAGTGGCTTGCTCCATGCAGAGTCCTGAGCCCTGTCCCTCCTGCTACAAGTGGAGGAATCCTTGGGAACCCTCCTGGAACTCTCAGTGTGAATAAGTAATCTGGGTGACCTGGCTGAGCAGGATAAAGTGCAGCCTCTACTGATCTGACTGAGTATCGATAAACCTGTTTGAGTGACCTAGGTGCAGACCTTCCAACCCATCTGCTTAGCATGGGAGCAGAAAACAACGCTGGGTGACCTGGTGGCTCAGGATAAGGTGTTGTCTCTGCAACCCACCTGCTTATCACCTGAACGGGAAAGTAAGTCGGGAACCTGGTTACATGGCATAAAGTGGCCTCCCTGTTCCTCCTGCACATTGATATGAATTGAAGCCAAGCTCGGTGACCTCATTAAAGTACAAGGGCTGTACAAGTGCCTGTTCTCGCCTGGTGTCAATGCTGTTATCATATGTCCACTGTGATCCTCCCACAGCAGGCTCTCCCTGTCATGGGCTGCTGCGATCCTGCCTGCTGGAGCCATTTTCTCCCCGTAGGCCTATCAGATGTGCTGCATCCCCAGGATGGTCTCCTGCTCCTTCCCCTGAGACCTCTTCAGTCCTCCAAATGGCTACAGGGAAGTGTTCCTCCTCCTGCTCCATTGCCTGCCAGCATATAAAAATTAATTAAACGGACTAGAAAAATATTCTAGATTGAATAAATAAACTGAGCTTGGTAAAGCCTACTCAATTACCAAAAACAAACTTGTCTTATACTGGCGGCAAGTTGTCTTATCTTATAATATCTTTTAAGATTGTTGCAATAAAATATTGTACCTACCTTCATTACTTTTTAACATTTTATATTTTTTTCTGTTTTCTGCAACATTTGTAAAGCATGTTACAAATATTTTAAATGAGCAGCCAGTAAAGAGCGAGGGGGATGCACTTTTATTTCAAATATGGACAGTTTTTGACCTTGAATGATGACTGTAAGGTCTATCTTTGGTGATGATTGCGTTAACTATTATTTTTTGACAAAGAAAATACTTTGAAAAGTGTGCAACTGACAGGATTTATTGTCACTTATAAATATACACTTGCTGCATTCAAGGATAACTATATATAAACTGCTTCTCTCCAAGAAGGTGTGATGGTAGAATTGCAGGTGCCCGTAATATTCGCAGTTATGCTGCAAATTGACGATGGCTGTGAAATCATTAATGTCCTTTTTGCAGTTACATGAGCTAATACCAGTACCAAATAAAAATAGATATGTCAGCAGGTGGTATCACTGCCTTTGTGTTACATGGCTCATCTTAAATATACAATTCCCTTTTATATTATCATTTGCTTTCAATGTAATAAATGAAGGGAAAAACATTTATCGGATTTGATGAGATAACACAACCCTGTCTACCTTTGTCGTAAAAGTCAGTGTTACAAGAGATAACATTCTGGCATGTGCTGTATAGTTTTATGAATTGGTGTCCAAGATGCTCACGGAGATGAGGTCAATTTGTCTGGTCTAAATCTGCTGACATCATGTTAGAGGAAATATAGTGGCGGTGATGTTTCAATTAATTCTTTGTTCACAATAGAATTCTCTACAGTCAAACCCATTTTTCAGCTCAATTTGATGTAGCTGCAAGAAATATTACTTTTTTTTTTTCTTGTTTGTGCTCAGAATAAAGCACACAACTTTGATTTAAAGATTCTGTCCTACTTAGGCAAAAAAATCAAAGCTCTCTAGCATGTTAAACCTATAAACTGAACCAAATCTATTTTATTCTTATCCAAAGGTTTCATCAGATAAGATACATACACTTTTAAAAAAACATTTGCAGTTTCTATGGAAACAACCCATGTGTGCCTTTGTGTCATTCCCTAAAAACAATTAAGTAAAATAACACAATAGAAAAGTTATTTCTCACCAAAGACTGGGTATTCAACAATTCTAGGATTCATGTTTCGAATGCATTTGGTTTTGTGATGTGTGAAATGCACTATAGTTGGCAGAACTACACTTTTAATGCTTTTAACACATATTCACAGAATAATTTGCTTTTTTATGTTTGCTGTCCAAATCTGTACAATTAAAAAGTTGCTACATTATAAAACCATTTTTTATAGTGATGCAAATGATCAAAAGGCATCTTACCCATCCCATTGTTTAAAACATAGAAACTTTTTGACAGCAGATAATCTATCGGGCCATCTACTTTTTTTGTCCCCTGCCTTTGTGGTGTTTCTTGTGTTCATCTGTTTCCCCTCATGTTGTCCCAGCTTTCCCCAATGTCCCTGGCCAGCGCACCTTAATGGTTAATGGATTGAAGGTAGGCAGCTTCATAAGCCAAGGTTCCAGAAAACAAAAGGTATGCCTTAGGTTAAGCTTCTGAAGCCAAAACTTTTGGCAGCTGGTGACATGCAAGACAAAATTTTATGTCAACCTGGCATGGAAATCTGCTTGCGTGTGACGATCACTACTACTGGAGAAAGGCTTTGGATCCAGCACTCATGACTTCCAATGACTGGCAGTATAGCTCTGCCCTCAGTGTCGTTGGGTCCCCACTGTAATGCATCTTGGTACCCTGAAAGGGTATATCCAATAAAGTCTGCTTCCTCTGCTACTCCAACTGCTGAACCTTTCGCTTCCTATCGGCTGTTACAAACATCAGCCGAGACTAGATGATTGAGGGTAAAATCAGAAACTTTGTTTAATGGGAAACACTGGTATTAACCCCTTAAAGACAATGGGCGGTCCCTAAACCCATTGAAAACAATGCATTTTGGGGTTAAAAACATAACAAGGGGGTAATTTACATGCAATAGTCACAGCAAAAAACATACTTCTCCATCAGGCCCACAGCTCAGTATTGGCACTCTGCCCAACTCACCCCAGTAGACGGTCGCAATTGTAGTCTATCGGTATGATGGTAAACACAGGCAGTTCCCTAACTTCTGTCCGAAACCGGCTGGATATCAGATCTTTGTGCAAACACTGGCCATAGAGCTCTCTGTCCTGTAAGCACAGGCGTAACTACCGGGGACTGTGCCTCTAGGGGGCTCGGTGCAACCCTGCGACCGCTTCTTCCTTTCTCCTCATACCGGTTGAAAATTGTTTAGAAAGGACCCTTCTGACCAGGACTGCAGGATGTATGTGTACTTGTGTACTTGTGGGAGCATGGATGTGTACTTGTGTGTGTGAGCATGTGTGTATGAGTAAGTATGTGAGTGTGTAACTTGCATGTTCACATATGTTGTATGTTGGAAGGAGGGTCAAGGGGCAACGATGCACCAGGGCCCCGTGCTTTTTATTTATGCCCCTGCCTGTAAGCCCTGACCTGATGAAGAGTAACGCACCACACATAAACCCCTCACAAAATGCAGGTACCCCAAATCTGTGTCCGAGCTCCACAGTCTTTAGAGTCTATGGTAATTGTGGAAACCGGGCACTCTGTACTGGGGAAAGAAGTAGTCCCAAGTGACCCTTTGTACTCCCCTCTCCTCAAACAGAACTCCTTCCAAGACCAGGGGCCATAGTCTGTAGGGAGGATGCAGATGCATGAAACCTGCTTCTTTATTTTAAGTGTAATATTTTTTGTGGATAGAACTGAATTTTATTGTATGTTTAAATCAAGTAAATAAAATAGCTGATTAATAAAGATATTCTAAAAATAAGACTATGACAAGTTACTGATCAGATAACAGATGTCTCACCAGGTAAAGATAAAATCTTTCTACAAGATATTTATCCTTTCACTATAAGCCATTTATCCTAGTTTATCTCACAGTGGATGGACACATGTTAATCTAAAGCCTATCCAGAGGCCTTTTTCAAGATGTTTTAAAAGGCTTTTGACTTAAATTACATGTCTGCTTTGTTCTGTAATCTGTATGCTTCAATGCAATAAATCCATTTTTCCTTTTAAGGATCATACATTCAAGGTTCATTTTAATATAATTCTGTCACTTTATCATTTACTAGTTAACAGACCTGTCTTCAGATGAAATATTGGAGCCACGGAAAGTATGTTACATTAGCTACTCTTCTTATATATGCCTTGAAGTCTTGTGATTGGGCTATGTTCCTCTAACTACATCCAATCCCAAGAACCTTAATATATCTAGCTGTAAGGTTTCTTACCTCTACTGGGTGATTCTGAAAGTTGTTATAGTAGTTACAACTTGTGCAGGGGTGTAACTATATGCCGCAGGGCTCAGTGCCAAAATTGGTTCAGGGCCCCCCAACATGTCCCACAGTGCCGGCTTTCCCCCAAACAGCTTGTTAGTGCCTTCATTGCCCCCAAACAGCTTTTGAGTGCCACCTTTTCCACAAGCAGCTTTTCAGTGCCCCAAACAGCTAATTTGTGCCATCTTTATCTCCAAACAGCTTGTCAGCTTGTCATTGCCCCTTGCCCCCCTCCAACATACATAATGGCACACATATGTAAACACATTTACACAATTGTACACGTGCCAACACACACACTCATACTCGCTAACACACACATAAACACTCATTCTAACACGCACACTCCCTTCTCTCACACCACTTATGCTAACACATACTCCATCTCACACCACTTACACATACATGCATAAAACATACATACATACATACCCCCTCCCTCCGCCCACACCTTCTTACCTCTCCAGCATATTTTGATCTGATCAGCCTCGGTTTCACTGTGAGATTACATGAAGTCTGCAAGTGCAGGGCCCTATCGGCCTTGAATAGTGTGGTCTAGTTTGGACAGGCCCTTTCTAAACAATTTTGAAGCGATACAGAGAGACAGAAGCAAGTGGTTGCAGGGTTTGTCAGGGCCCCCTAGAGAGACTAGCCCCCTCACAATTGTGACCACTGCGACCACTGAGTGCATGTGAAGTGTTTTTTTCTTAAAATAATGCAGGTTTTTATTCTGTATCAACTCAGCATACAGATACCCACGACAGCATATACAGAGGCTGTTTTACAAATATGTCAAAACCTATCTCCCAGTTGGAGATCTAACTGTACCATGGCCAGACTGTTTGCTTGCCCGCCTGTATTCCTGGCTAACCGCAGGCATCTGAATAATAACATTGACAGCCCTGTGTCTGTTTCTTACTATACCTGCACTTTGATCAGTTCAGCAGCATGCTCTTCTTCCCAGGCTATTCTGAGAGCTGCCTTTTGCAGCCCCCTAACCACACCCTTGATTAATTAATCTGTCTGTGGCTAACGTAGTGAGTGTTAACTATTTTACCTTTAGTTCTGTATAGTTCTGTATATGCCTCTGTGCATGTGTTGCTAACAGTTGTATAAAATCATAAACCAAACTTTGGCAGTAGAATGGGTCCTACTGAAGAGCTCTGTGAATGAGGCACTGTCACAGGATGTCACTTTGCCACAAGTCCGTCCATAAAATGTTTGCCCTACTACACCTGCCTATTACCAAACCTACAAGTGGCCCTATTACTGTATAGATAACGTAAGGATTTCCTGGCATAACAAAACCCTAAGTAATCTAACAAAACTGAAAATGAAATTCTAACAAATTAAACGTAACCTTTCATGCTTATAGACTAAAAACTAGACCTACATAGCATCGCAGGGGTCAACAGGAATGTGAATCTGTAGGATCGCGCCATGAGTTAAAGATCCGTAAGAGCGACTCTATTGGTTGCCGGCAGGGGCCTCCTCTGGCATCCACCAATGAAGGGCAGCTGCGCGAAGGGCAGCTGACGAACATGAATACGAACACGAAGACTTGGCTGGTGGCCAAGTCTACTAAAAACCTAATATAATGTAAAGTAAAGTATGCCAGAAGATGCCCTCCCTGTATTATATTCAAAATCACTAGGCATACTGTGAATTCTTGCTTTGCTTTGTGCACTTATTGGGCATTATTATTCTAGCAGCAACCCAAGAATCTGAATTTGTATGCCTTTTATGCTTTTTAGGTTGTGCAATATCCTTTCTGTATGTTTTTTTTTTGCTAGAGACAAGTGGAGTTTGAATGATAACGTTATTGGCTAACTGATTAAATATAGATTGCAAGCTTTCATGACCTCTCAGGTCCCTTCATCAGGCATTTTATTGCTGTACAGATTATTCATTATTTATATAATATGGCTGAATTGAGTCATTAGTGCACTCCTCTAGTTTTGTATAGTTTTTGTGCTATGTATATTTGCAGGTTGTGACCAAACCTTAGGGGTGAGCACCCCCTCCTTCCACACAGTTGCTTCATTAATTCGATCTGGAGAAGGCTTTGAATTTCTTGAGATACTCATTTGGGTTAAAATGCAGCCCCACTGATTTAGCTCTTGGGTGAGCAATATAGCTGTGATAGGACTCACCAAACTTGGGGTTCTTTAAAGTAGTGGGCTAAATAATATATGGCCATATAGTGTGACTGAATCCCCAATATTTATGTCTTACATAGGTATTTTATAAATGATATTCATTGGGCAGGTTCATCACCTATCTTGCAAAGTAAAACAGACCAAAAGGTCTCAAAAGGTAGTACATGATGCTGCAATCTAATAAAATTCTGGAAAGGTTTACTAAGCCATTTCTAAGGCTCTGGGACTCCAGCGGACAGTCAGAGCCATTATGTACAAATGGAGACAGTGTTGAATGTTCCCTAGAAGTGGCTGGCTGTGAACTGGGTGGTCACATGAGAACCCAGACAAACATCTAAAGAACTGCAGACCTAACTTGCCTTAGTTAAGGTCAGTATTCATGTTTCAACAATAAGAAAGAGACTGCAAAAATGGCATCTGTGGGAGTTGTAAGGCAAAAACCACTGCTGACCAAAAGAAAGACAAAGGCTTGTCTCACATTTGCGAAAACCATCTTGATGACCCCCAAGACTTTTGGAACAATATGCTGTGGACTGATGAGTAAAAAGTGAAAATTTCAGAACACAACAATAAGAATATCATATAAACAGTCAAACACACTGGCAGATCCCAGTCTGTTACCATACTCTAATATCCCCCTAATGGATTGTAAACCAAAATTTATGACAGCATGGGAAACACAAATAGGAAGAACCTTTACTAAGGAAGTGTTGGGCCTTTTCAGAACTCATGTCTGTCACATTGCACTAATCAAACAAAACTTCTACAGGTGTTATCTAGTTCCAGCTCGACTGGCCAAGATATTCCCGGATACAACAACCGACAGGTGTTGGAGTGGATGTGGTGTCAAGAGCACAATGTTGCATATTTGGTGGGACTGTGGTAATCTTAAGAAATTGTGGTCCCATCTCCGCCATGTTATCAATGTCAGCTTAGATATTGCCTTAGACTAATCCCTCAAGTAATTTTATTGGGGATGTTCCCTCCAGGGGTCCCTTCCAAAAATAATGGAATCAAAACATTTGCTACTGCAAAAATGTTTTGATGAAAAAGTTCCAATTTATTCAGTGGAACAAAACAGTGATCACATTATTTTTTTTAATTTCCTTTTATTTGCCAATCTGCCCCCAGACATGCCTTATACCCCTATATACCACTCTGTCTTCCTGATATGCCTTATACCCTCCTATATGCCACTCTGCCCCATGATATGCCTTTTAACCCCCTATATGCCACTCTGCCTTCAGAAAATGCATTTCATGGGGCAGAGTGGCATATAGGGGGGTTTAAGGCATTTCAGGAGGCAGAGTGGCATATATAGGGTTAAAAGGCATTCTGGAGGCAGAGTGCCCCCAAATAGCCCACCTGTACTATCTTTTTCCTAAAAAAAAACTGTGTGTGCCATCTTTTTTTTTTACTAAAAAACATTAGAGAGAAATTCTGGTAGTGTGGAGGGGGTCATCTGGGTATGTAGAGGCCCAGACCATTTTTTCTGTACAATTTCTAAAGGTGGCCCTGTCCATATCAAGGGGCTGCATGTGTCTATTTGACAGTGCCTGCACAGGTCATGTGCCCTACTACTGCTACTGCTTCACTGTGGACTTTCTTACTCTGGGGAGACATAATCTTGCATCAAGGGTCTGCATGTGTCTGTCTGTCAGTGACTGCTGCAGCCCAGTGCCCTACTACTGCTGTTGTTGCTGCTCCTCAATCTCCTACCTTACTCTGAGGAAATAATTCTTTACATTTGTGAGTATTGGGGAAATTCAGTCCGGCACCAAGTAGCTGGATTTATCTGTCTACCCGTGCCTGCCCTGCCTCTGTTGCGGCTCAATCTGCTTCCTTACTCTGAGGGATCTTTTTTTT
The DNA here is from genome assembly GCA_009364415.1 of Spea multiplicata. NCBI lineage: Eukaryota > Metazoa > Chordata > Amphibia > Anura > Pelobatidae > Spea > Spea multiplicata. The sequence goes on from VKOC01017393.1 coordinate 13,488, forward strand.
TATTTATTTTTTCCAATTTTGGGAGGAATTCTGTACCATGGAGCTGGATGTTTCTACCTGCCTATGTATTCCCAGTGACCTTCTACTACTGCTGCTGCTGCCATCTTTCACCTATAGCAGGAAGAGATGAGTCCAGAAGGTGTCAGGAATCTCACCTTTGGGAACGGCCCCGAATGTTGCTTCTGAATCCAATTCAGAATTTTTTTTCGGACCAAATGGTTGGAAAAATAGTTATCCATATTGATTTTGCTTGTCATGCACAAGTCTAGTTCAGACCACTGTAATTCTGATCAATTTCACTCAGTGTAGTATGTATGATAATTAATTATTCTTCATTCTGACTTTAGACTCAAATGCCATCTGTATGATATGATCCGGTACATGTCCTTTAAGTACATTAACTGATCTCATGTGATTCTACAGTTCTGCCTTCCTCACCTTTCAACTAATCGAGCTATTATTATTCTTTCACACATCCTCAACACTGCTTCACATTAATTCACATTTAGTCATTGAATTATAACGCTTCTTTTAATCTTAACAGAATCTGTACAGCCTAAAATGTCCAAACCTTTGCTAAGAGCTGGGCCACTAAAATAAAATAGTTAAATCACCGTGACTACCCTTTAAAAGCTACTTTCCATTTTTTTTTGCAGCCTATGATGGCCATTGTATTTCCAGTGATCTTTACAAACAACCAATTTTCTAAATCTATCTCGTCATCTGAAAACACATTTTAAAATTGAAACAATGATTTTTGGACATTTCCTTCACAAAAATGTGTTTATCGGCCAGGCTAGAAAGATGGAGAATTTGTAATATTTGACTGTTCATTTTTTGAGTTATTTTAACAACAATGATGATTAGTAGTGGAATTATGACAAAGGACACAGTGTCACATTAAGATAAGTAGTCTGGTTAGTTTATTAAATGTGAAAGTAACATAAGCATCATTAATCATTTAATATTTGTGAAAAGATAAAATTAGGGTTATAAGAATATGACTTATGCAAAGTTTGAAAAGTGGTCTTTCCACAATAGTTTATAGGAATAATATTAATCCGAAAAAGGGTGAGTGAGACATACCATAAAAATCAAAGAAGGAAAAGGATCGGTGAACATATTCATTTGTATATCACACATGAACAGACACTTTAGTTGGGCTCAATAAATCTTATTTTCCATTAGACAGATACTTATTATATGAATTTACATAAAAGTGTGTTTTTGTTTCTATATTTGTTTTTTTATTACATGAAAAGCAGGATGATATAGTTTAGTAGTTATGGTATGCATTAGACTTAGGCCCCTCTTAATATCAACGGTGTCTATAAGCTATGGAATCTGAAATAAACAATAGGATGTATTGTGAACACTTTTCTTTTGTAACACAGAAGAAATATTGTATCCGTGTAGAGCCAGAGAGCATGTCACTTCCCCTGACAGTTTTACATGTTGCCTGCTCTTGCCAAATATAACAAAAGTGGCTAATGGTCTGAAATGCCTCTGGTCAAATAGGGTACATAAAATTCTGTGTTAAAAGCTCAAAGATCAGAAATGCACAGTCTGAAAGAGCATGGTGTATAGCCAAAAAGCAAAAAATAGAAACTGCAAGACCGATGTATGAAATTCTAAGTATCCTTGAATTAACCCCAAATGTTAGTCATTGTTCAGGCCATTTTGACATTACAGCATTACAGTATTTCTCATGTGAAATATTATTGAAAACAGAATTGAACTAAAACTTAATGTAACTTAAACAAGTCTATTGTAACAAAGCTTATACGCCAAATATGTTATTAGAATATTTTTTATTATTTATTATACAAATAATCTAATTAGTTGTATTTGATAAAAAACCTCTAGTGGCGAAAGGTCTGCAAAACTTTCTTTGTGAACCTTTCATTGGAACATGGGACAACAAGAATAACCATGTCAAAAACTCTTTAAAATGAGTTGCTGCCATGACCATGGTCTCATGGAATGGCAATGATTCTGAACCCTTAAAAACTCTCTTGTCATGAGTTACAAGAGTGATCGCCACAATAGATGTACCTGGTGACATATTTACCATGAGAGTTGCCCCAGGTATGACTCAGGCCAGTGCCTCCATCACCAAAATGACATCATCTTGTGGAGAACCACCTTCTAAAGACGTCGTGAAGTGGGGTACATTATGCTATAAAGGCTGTGCTGCCTTGACATAGTCCTACATACCGCAAATAGGCTGGTTGTGGAGATTAGAGATCTCCTTTGTAACATGCACATTGAGCAGCAGTGCACATTGTACCCTGATTATCCAGTAGGATTTTTGTGGAAGAGGGACTGTAGCTGTGGACATATCTCACCTTGGTTGGCCTAGGCCAGAATACACAGATGGGGTTACCCCAGACACCTCCCCAGCCATCCATTTCCGCACAAATATATTCACACAGTGCCCAGCCTCTACCACTTTGGTCCACTAGTAGTTCAAAGTACTCACCCTTACTTTTCTCTGCTATTTGTTAAACCACTAATATACATTTACATATGCAGCAATATGCCTTATGCAGATAATTTGAAATTGTCATTTCTGGTTAATGTATTACATTCTGAACCATATTCTAGTCTCTAGTCATTTTAATTCCATCTTAGATTTCAACCACTTTGGAAAGAAAATAACATTCGAGAATTATTTGCAGGAGTATTTTCATTTTAAATGGAATTATCATCATTAATCAACTAAACGAGTAAATGCTTAGAAAATGAGTTGTAGCAGTTTAGTTAATACATGATCTTGTGTAGAATACATAATACATTCTGATAACATTGGGAACTGTAAGCGCAGAAGGAACAACGGAATCCTTAGAACCCAAGATCCAGATGTAGATCTGAATTACATTATTTTTATGGGTGATATGGGAAATTTAGATATCAACTATGTTATGTTTTCTGGTGTATAATCTTGTTAATAACGTGTTGTCGATTTACAATGAGAGTCAATACATATGAGATTTCTTCTGTTACTTGAAATAGAGAAGATTAAATATCATTATTTGTTTTCAGTAATAATAAATGCGGTATCAGTATATTTTCAGGGAGACATTCCTGATTTCAAACATTAGACACAGTGGGGTAAATTTATTATACAAATAATGGTACCTTTGGTATTTGTTTTTTTGCTTCTTGTCTGAATGGGTTTTATACACTAAAAAAGACACACAATTGCCATTGTTTTTCAATGAGGTTCATGTACACAGTACACAAATGCCAGGGACAGGGTTACTAAGTGTGGTAGAACTCTAACCCCTTTAGGACTATTTCATTCTTTAACTTTAATTTCTCAATTAGTGTACCCACACAAACTATATATTGTTTTTATAAGGGCGTTCTTTCTAAAGCATGTTCATATATATATATATATATGACAATATTTTGCATGAATAAAATAAAAAGGGCACCAAAATGAAAAAAAACTGCAGTTTACATGTGTATACATTCGTAAAAAGCTAGGGCCTATGGGGTAACAATACTCAAAACATATTACTTAACTTGGCCAGATTTTGAAGCCACCCCATTCAATTTACATACTACCTTTGATTTATTTTATATTCAGCAACATCCCTGGGTTATTTATGTACCCTTCAATTCAAATTGCCCCCATAAAATAATTTGTTTGATCAGTCTGCAAGCTAACACAAAAGGAGACCCAGTGTTTTTTAAGGGGATTACCCAGCCACATTTGTGGTAAATTAGAGCGCGGTAATATTCAATCTGACAGCTGGGGACCACTAATTTTGTCAGGGAGGGGATAGCAATCTGTGATGGTCTTATAGCACCATTTCTGCGCCATGTACTGTCTATGTCCCTATAGTCCATTTTGTTATTTTGATTCAAAACAGCTTTTGAGGGTTCATTTTCATTCACTAATAATTTTACACATGGGGACAGGCACTTCACACTTTGACTTTATACTTAACACCTAATGTTAATTTTATAGAAATCTCAGAAACGTAAGATGCAATAGTCCTCTCCCCCAAAAGTAATTTCCGATACTAGAGTGATTAGGTGGATTGTCAGGCATATTGTCAGGTTTACTCACCCTAAAAATTGCATTATTTTCTCTTAATAAACATATTGACAACACTGTGCTATAAATATACATTTTTTTCCTTAAATAGTGATGCTCAGCTTTAATGCATTCTTCTGATACAGAGGTCTGCAATACAAAATAACCTGGACATATAATTAATAAAACAGCAAGGTGTTCAAACGGATGGGGATCTATGCAAGCTGTTGACTATGTAAGCGTTTAATTGCTCGATTACTGGAGTCTTTAGTCAAAGTCGATACCTTTTATTGGGCTATCGTGGGAACAAGAAGTAAAGTCACATAAGCTTTCACATCTTGATAGCTTATGTTACATGTTTCTCTACGTTGGCACAATAAAGGGTATTAACCTCTATTATAGAATAATTCTATTATGACTATATTAATTTTCCTTTTTGGTAATAAAAAGAAAATGGAAAAAAATAGTAATTACTGTATGTGATCTATTTGCCTGTTTTGAAGGCAGACAACTCATCCATTGGTGAGACACTTTTATTGTATAGGGTACATGTTTATTTTTCCTTTCTTTACATATTTATTTTTCCTTTCTTGAATGAATTATTTGAAACGTCATCTGGATAATTAACACCTCTAAAAATATATGTGCAAACCCACAATGAAAGGTTTTAGCTTTTGTAATGTATGTAATGTAATGTTGTAGAGCAAGCTAAAAATCATTCTATTGTCACTATTGATTGTGTATGTGCCACATAGTATTCCAAGCCATGAAGGGAAGGTCCAAAGAGAAAAAATCTATGTGCAATAAGTACAGTGGTGTATACAGTAGTAGGATTTAGCAATAAAGATTTATTTTTCTATTTTGCATCAATAAATCTCCTCTGTCTATATACCTATTAGTCTCCATTTTAGTCAGTCTAGTAAGGGAAGGCTAGCTCCAGGCAGCTATTAGTTAATAGGGAGTGGGTGTGAAAGTCGGCAGAGAATGGGCATGGCAAAATGCAGCTCCGGAAGACAACTCAGGAATGCATGGCTTTATCCGGACATCCTGGGTCTAAACCAAACAGTTCTGTGATATTCATATGAATTGTAAATTTACAAAATTTTGGCAAATTTGGTGTTTTGTATGAAGCCATGAAAACAAGGCCAGACCCCCCCATGATTTTTTTTTACTCATTCTCTCACACTCTCATTCACTCACTCTCTAACGCTCTTTAAATCTTTCACTGCCTTCTCTGCCAACCATTTTCACTTCTGCTTCCACATCTACTTGTTCTTCATCTCCTTTCATTTTTAACGAAATAAAAAATGCGCCCCCCCATTTTTGTCCGAACCGAATGGGCAAAGAACATAATTTGTTGCACGAATGGGCCACAAGCTAAACGAAAAGTTCATCCAAAATGTTTTTGGCTCATTTGCACATGTCTACTAATTACATTCAGATGGCTGATATGCAGAAATGTTTTCAAATAAAATGTACAATATCTAAAAACTTTATCTGATAAAGATGTTTGGTCGGATCTGCCCTTTAATTGTTATAGAAAAGTAAAAAATGAAAAAACAACTGCTCCACTGAAGGTAAATAAATTCTTTAATAACTGACAAGCCTTTTTAGCACCTTTTTTCCTTTTGACAACACAACTCAAAGGCCTCCTGCTGAAAGACTTTCAATTACCTTGCACATAAATCATTGCCTGAGGGAGATGCAAACAAAAGAACCCCAGTCAATACTGGATAACCAAAGAAAACCCAGAAAACTGGTAACTTGCCTAGTTTAATAACATTTCCAAATCACAGCAAGACATACAACAGGCAACAGGGAAACCCTCAACAAAATTCAAACAATTCCCTGTTTGGTAACCAAGCAGATAACAGCATGATGCAAGCCTGTGGAAATAAAAAATAAGGTTCCATAACAGATTAGGAACAAAAAAAAACATAATAATTGAGATTTTGCTATATGTGGAGTAGCACACCGAATGCCTGGGTGTGATTCCCATGGAGAAAATAACGTATTACAAATATCTTTTTAGACATTCCTGAAATTTCACTTGTCTACTGAACTTTTTCGGCCATTATTTGCTGATCATCCATATATTGATAGGCCATTTATCTTTGAATCTGATTGTGCTCAAGGTCAAGCTTTTGTTGCAGAAGTTTAAATACTAAGGGTGTCTAAGGGTGATACACTACTTCACTGGATCTCCTGGCAGAATGAAGCCCTATTCCTCTTTCGCGTCTAATCCATTCAGTACTCTCTGGGGCTAGTCCTGCGCTTGTCTTCAGCTAGCCCAGCCCATCTCACATCTAAGGCTAGCTCCACCATCATGCATGGCTAGCACCTTCACTTTCTGAAGCCATAATTTATGGCTGGATTAACATCTCATGCAAGCAGGGGATGCTGGCTTTCTATGTCTCCTGTATAGTAAATCATCTTTGGTGAATTCAATTGGGAAAAATCATGAAATTTGTACTGCACAAAATGGTATAGAATGATTTACTGTGAATATTGGTTTCATGGTGCACACAATTTTTTTTGGTTTTGAACTTGAACTTGTTATTGTGGGAAACTTGACACCACTTTGCTTACTGTTACACTGGTTCATTGTACTTATAGCAGGCAGTTGGGTGTTTGGGGAAAGAGCTGTTAATGTAATTATTTCACTGTCTGTCATTCCATCATCTACACGTGCTATTGTTAAATCACCGTGAACCAAGATAGTCTAGCACCTCTAGCTGTGAATGACAGATATTATCATTCTGTTCCTTCTCACTAGACTCGAGTGTTCAAACCCAGCAGAAAAATGAGAAAGTCTTCTAGTTCATGCTTTGGAAATAGGTATGCTTTATTGGGGCTAATATTCTAAGTACTATCTGCCCACGTCTCAAGGCTATGCTGAAACATCTGTATCTTTAGGTTTGTCCTGCAAAGGCCAAGAATGTCATTTCCGTTATTCAAGCTTAAATGAATGAGACATATTTGGTTTCGGAAGTCCAACCACATTGTCTTTGTTTAATGACTCGGCATTTAAGTTAAGACTCACTTCTCATGGAGTGTCTTGAGATGGCAGTTGAGCTTACGTGCTTTGGAGAAAATGTGAAAGTCTTTGGACGCAGTTTGAAAGACGTAAATGCATTTATAGATTACAACAAATATAACATTTTTACCAATTAATTATTTTTAAAATGAATATCCAACTCCTCTGATAACAAAAACATAATGTATATATAGCCATATTGGCTTAAGAATTTTGCCTTTAGTTGAAGTTGATATGTTATTGGGCCACTTCTGACACTTTTTCCTACTGGTTAATGAGTTTTCAGAGCATGTCTCTGGTTTTCAGTAATATATATTACCACTATTAGTCACAAGAAATCATGGATGTTGCTTAAACCAATTATGGTAGTGATGATGGCCAAATATTTCAATTAAAAAAAAAAACTGCTTTGAATGATGTAAGCAAAAATTGAGAGAAATTAAAAACTGAGTAAAACGTGCCTTTATAAAGCTATATCAAGTCAACCTGGTACTATGTGCCCAAGGTACTATGGACCTTTCGAACCTGGTGATAGCTCTTAGTCCTGGTAAGTTGTAAACCCACCAGGGAAAAAAGGAAATTTGTATTCACCAGTTCAAGAATTATTATTATTTACAGCAATAGCCATATGTATATGACATAGTTGTCCACTAGAATGCTACTGTATTAGTACTGTAGATACTTGAAAACAGCCTTAGATTATTTTGCGAAAGGTTATCAGATATGAATCATTTTTCAATGCCTTTAAACCATGTAAACCTTTTAAAAGTTAGTATCAGCAAAACTAAGGTTAAAGATGCAAACTTTACGTCTGTAATTTCTGTAAAGTGTTTTGTTATGCTGTTCTTAGAGCACTTTTGTACTGACTATGACCTTAGCATTTTAGGTTACATGTAGTACTTAAGACTGAACCTACGCTCCGTTCTTTATTTCATGGCAACAATTAGTATGTTACTTTTACGGTACATTTAAAACATAATTTAATTAGTCGGGTTCATTGGATGATCATCAAGAAATATATTGACTAAAAGCAGAGTTGGCTGGAGAATAGACCCAAGGTGACTATTAAGATATTTTTATCTTATGATTTAAAGGCACAGTCTGCTGTCCCCGACAGCCCAACTAAAGACGAAGGCATATTAAAATAATCTGTAAATATTTTAATATGCATTTTTAAAAAATGAAAAATAAACTTACCTGAGGCTCAAGCTGCAGCTCGGCAGTCTTCTACCATAGTCCGAAAATTGCTTATGTCTGGATATAGTCCCACAAACATAGATACAGTAATGTCATGTTTTTGGTGATAGCATGCAGTCTAAATTAGAATATGCACATTTTTAGTTTTACACTTTTACACAATATAGTGTTCCCGTGATTTTAATTTAATCCCAAGAAAACAATGCATCTGTGAAAAAGTACTTAAGCCAGGTTATTTATCTAGAGGCATTTAAGCCTTTTTTATTCAGTTGATTTCACACTGCGTGAAACATGCATTTCTAAAGAAATATTGCAAAACAATATCTGACAGGACAAAAACCCCCTCACAACTTACATTTGGCAACATCCGCCGAGTTCATCAATGTCCCACATACCTAGGTTTGTCATACTTATAGGATATTAGTGTCTAAATAGGAACATGAGTATATACAATTTCAAGCTTACAATTTTTATCAGAAAGTATTCCACACAAGTTTTTGGAGGTATAAAGTTAAGTAAGTTTGTGCTGAAAACCGTGATACTTGCCACCCATATAATCACCCATCCACCAAATAATCTTACTAAATAAGGTTAATTAAATCACCAACTTTTTAAAAAAGCCCACTTAACTTACAAAACTTACTGTACTAACATACAGTGGATATAAAAAGTCTACACACCACTGTTAAAATGCCAGGTTCTTGCGATGTTGATCATGTCAGTACTTTTTCCACTTTTAATGTGACCTATAATCATGACTGTTGTAGCTTCGATCTTCTGAGCTAGGCTTACTTCCCATTGAAAACCCCAATAACGACACCACACACCATAGAATATGGATAAGAAAAGGCCACAGCCAATTTTATTTATTAGAGTCATTGTCACGCCAAAACCTGAAACAATAAACATAGGTGCGTTAACAAGGACAATGACTCAAAACACCAACATGTAAATATTTACAATAAACACTCAAGCTTGCCAAGTAATCCAGGTACCATAACCAAATACCACTTAAGGAAGGGACATACCCAGATGCCCCCACCCTGACCTGAGGTTCCTAGCACTGACAGCCAGATGTTACCAACCATTCACTTACCACCACATTAACCCCCTTGATACCTGGCAAGCTGCCGCCCCACAGACTGTGACAAACACGCAACCAGGGTGGGACACGCAACCAGGTAAGCTAACCACAACAATGGTTCCTATGCCCGGGAAAGCAGCCACTTATATAATCTTCCCCTAACTCCACCCCCGAAATTCCCGATAAAAAGCCTACCCCTCCTCCGCACAACAGTCAGGGCCCACTATAGCCCATGCTGGCCCCCCCGTGGGCCTCAGTCTTTTTAGGTGGGAGTCTATTAGCATGGCACAAGAATACGGGAGATTGTTGTCACATGTAGCACACAGCCAGTACTTGCCAGAAATTCCTGCAGTTCCTTTAATGTGGCAGTAGGCTTCTTGTAAGCCTCCCTGACCAGTTTTCTTCTCGTCTTTTCATCAATTTTGGAGGGACGTCCAGTTCTTGGTAATGTCTCTGCTGTACCATATTGTCTCCACTTGGTATATCTAATGCTTTGGAAATTATTTTGTATTCTTCTCCTGACTGATATCTTTCAACAATGAGATCCCTCTGATGCTTTGTAAGCTCTCTGCAGACCATGGCTTTTGCTCTGAGATGCAACTAAGCAAATGTCAGGTACATCCAACTAGAACAGCTGAACGTTATTTGTGATTGATCAGAGCCACTTTAGATGATGGCAGGTGTGTAATGACTTCTATTTAACATGAGTTTGAATGTGATTGGTTAATTCTGAACACAGCCCCAGTTATAAGACGGTGTGCACACTTATGCAACCAGGTTATTGTGGGGGTTTTGTCCCCCCTCAAAGATTTCAGCTTGTTTTGCAATTGAACTGTTCACGTTATAGGTGGAAAAAGTTCTGACATTATTTATCTTTGTCTCATTCTTTAACAGCACAAGAACCAGGCATTTTAACAGGGGTGTGTCTTAATAAAATAAAATTAAATTAATGTAATACACCGCTCCACTTACTATAAGCAAGTCAACTAAAAATACTTACGTATTGACCAATGTCCACCAAACAATCTTAGTAACAAATTAAAATAAAATTAATAAAAGTTAAAACTCCCCATTAACTAAAATTAGAATTAAAAGGTTTTATGTGGTATACTGTACTGTTATCCAGTCCCTCTGCAATATTTCTTAAAATTGCCTTTGTCTACAGAAGGTTTCTCTGTATGTGATTAAAAAAATGTTCATATGGGATGGAAGTACCCATGATGGGCTAAACCCTGGATTATGGCATCAGCCGCCCCACTGATGATCACCTTGGCAGCATAGCGCTAGAGACTCAAGATTTACTTTTAGGAACTGCAGGACATACTAGTAAATCCTGCACCACTAAGGGGTTAAAAGTAGAGCAGGGATATGTCATAACCCAGCGCTTAGCAGTAAAGATGGCAGTTATAGAGGACAATGAGATAAACTGAATAGAAATCCACAGCTGGTGCCAGGACCCCTGTGGGCCAACACATTTACAGGGGCACTTAAATATTTATATTGACCTAAAGAGAGGCTCTTATTTAATTGTGACTACATATCCTTGTACATTGTGTAAATTAATAAGGTTTGACATTTTAGTATATTTATAACATCCTGGTTAGGAAAGAAAATATTTGAAAAACATTTAAAGGGGAATTCTAGTTTTATTTACTGTTCCATTTTATGTTAAATCACAAAACTACCTAATTCTCCGTTTGTCAAATAAATGAGGCAATGCCCCTTGCTCATCTAAAAGGCCTAGGAGCCCTGAAAAGTTAAAATTTAACTCTTCTTAGTAATAATAAAACCTTTACAGAGTTTAATCCACACTATAGTATAAACCTCAAATGATCCTGCATATAATAAAACTCCCTATATAGACTATGTAGCTCTCTAGAATTGTTTCAAGAAAGCTATAGTCCCTACTTTACCTGTAAACTGACAAGTCCTGTCCAAAGTCTTCCCCTATATCTAATACTCCATCTAGCTCTATTAGATATAAGGAAAGGTTTTGGACAACTTAAGCTATTGTGAAGCAAATCTAGGGAGGTACATAGTATATATAGCTAGTGGGTTTTTTTAAAAATTTTTCACATTTTTCACTCCTGGCACCAACCAATATTGGCATATTGAGAGCATTTCATACAAATTATCCATAATTTCCCATGATCCTTAGCAAGGATCTATTCGTTAAAGGCAAAGTTAGCAAGAGAGACGTGGTTGCAGTTCCCTCACCTCCCCATTCATTATGAAGGGCCAACACTGGCGAGCTTCTACAGCAAGAAGGGATAAGCAGGGACTTGTATAAGTATAATTCAATGGTTGACTAAAGGAATCTCACCAATTTAACTGTGCATTATACAGAACCAGCAGAAGATCACTTGGGTTGGACCATCATAATGTATAGTGAAGTCAAGAAGTGGAAACCACAACTCTCTATCCCCTGGCATTGGTCTGTTCAAGTGGAAATTCTCCTATCTACAAGCCAGTAGGCACCCAAGGAATATGTATCTAGCTCTGCGCTTGTTAAACATTCATGAAGTATATTGAGCCCTAGATGTGCCCTCTGTCACTTAGGAGGCCTCATTGCATCAGGGGAATTGTAGTTTCACATCAGCCGAAAGGCTCCCTCCTGCTGTCCTAAACTCTAATGAGAACATCACTGGTATGAATCTTGGAATGAGGTTTTGCAAGTAACCGAGAGACTGCAAATGCTTCCAGAAATTCCCATTGAGCTATATCACCTCCTAACAAAACATATTCCATACATTTGAATTAGTTTATTTGGATATTTCCATTTTTATTTTCGTAGGGAGGTTGCCATACATCAGTCTAAAGATCTATCAAATTGAACTTCCCTACCTCTCTTTCTCTTAAATTAGCACTTCTGAATAGGACCCTAAGTTTATTTCACATCATTTTATGCATTGATGTAAATATGTCAGGCTTCATTACACAGGCAAGCAAAAGTATGCTGCAATGGGAACAAATAAGCATCAGAGATGTATGGAAATTCTCCCATGAATATGAAATAGGTATTTTTCCTATTTTATAACCAATGAATATTTCATGATTTAAAAAATGTAGCTAATGGCTGCCCACAAAAATCATTGTGATTTTTATATTATTTAGAGGCTCCAAGTTGTTTGGAAACATGCAGCAAAACACGAGGTCAAGTTTGGAGAGATTTTATCATTAATGTTGTTATTATTAACCACCCCAATATCCAGTTGGTGAAGTAGCAAACGAAAGGTAACCTATATACTGTGCCAGAAGGTTTGCTAGCTAATGTATGGATTGAACAATTACCACAATGCACTGGGGAAATCTACAAACATGCCCTTAGTATGGGCATACCATCAAGGTTACAGCAGAGAGGACTTTCTCATTCTCAATATCTTACATATAACAATTATAACAATTATTCGTCTGAATCACAGCGATACACATATGGAACAAAAGCCTACACATGCCAGCAATGCCACATCTTAACATTTTTTCAAGGCTAAAGAGTGTGGCTGCCCCCTTAGAACATTGTTTTTGGTCCCCATGAACCTTGTCATGGCTGTTTAGAAATGCTCGGTGAAGATGGTCGTCAAGTAAGCATTCTATTCAGCTTCAGGTGCTCAAAGAAAATCTTCAATTTAAAATCATAATAACTGTGCTTTTTTACTATGATGTGCGTTACCTTCGTGTTTATGCCCTTTCTTACATATCTGAGTTATCTACATGTTATTTCATGTCACCCGCACACAGAGAAGCAGAATCTAGCATGTTGTGTCCTGCGCTTTTAGTAATGAGCTTTCACAGTTCATGCTGTGTTTGTGTTAATTAGTAATTTTATATCTCCAAGTATAAAAATACATTTGGAAGTAATGGGGGAAAAACAAAAATAGGAAATGATGTTGTATTGATTATCAGATTGCCAGGATACAGGAAAAATAGAAAAGTAAATAGCACTACTTAGCAAAAGTTTTTACAAAATTGATTTATTAAAAGTACTCATGGCTTGTATGTTTAGCCACTCAGTTTAATTCATTTGAAGATATTTTGTTCAACAGTATAAAACTATTTTTGGCACAAAGGTGGCTGAACTAACATATTACTTCATTTCTCATAGTGATTTTATTTCCCCTTCTCCTCTCACCACCCTCGACAGGAATCCATCTGTCCCCACCCAAAAAGGACAGTAACATTTAATATATTTAATATATGACAATGGCTTTTTCAGAAATTATCTAAAGTATTGATTAACCAGTATGCATTGTAATTGGAGAAAGTGTTGTCCTGATTTTCTGTAGCACCTTTAAAGATTGTAAGCTCGCAAGAGCAGGGCCCTCTTTTCCTTTGCACCAGTTTGTTATTGTATGTGTTATGTGTTTATAAAATGTTCTTTGAATGTAACAGCGCTGCGGAATCGGCCGGCGCTTTATAAATAAATGTAAATATATGTAATGTAATGAAGTGGATTATTCACTAAAACCAGTTGTGGTTTCAACGCCCTTTATGCATTAGGCATGATGAAGGGCCAATCGTAGAAGGTTCTCCTCTAGAAGGGCTCAGCAGAATGTATAGTTCACTCCGTGAGGTGACTTTCAAGTATTTTTATAGATTGAACAATACCTTTTACTTTTTGCAGCAGAAAGGTATTTCATAAAAATGTGTTAATAAAGGTATATTGAGATATTATTGGTTAATATAATGAAAAGGGATAAGCAAGCCAAAATTACAGTTGTCCGGGAAGTTTAAAATATTGCAGTTCAGTACACTGAATAGTAACGTACTACTACTACTAATAATAATATATAAGTACTGTGTGTATTAGAAACTCACATTACATGTATAAGATAGGAGCAGCCATTTTAACTTCCTGTTCTCGGGTTCTCAGCTTTATATATATGATAACAGCTCAAAGATAAAATGAAACTGAGGAGATATAAAAATAATTTCAATGTATATACATAAACCATTATGAGTCAATAATAGTTTAGCTCTCTAAAAACAGTTCTGTGTGTATTTAGTTATTCTTTCAAAGATGCCTTTGTCCCGTGAGATTTTTAGGGTTTTTTAATGAACCAGCTGCTTATTAACTAACTATGCTGTATAGCCCATTCCGCCTTAATTGATTAATTAAAGGTTGATCACAGAAGTCTATATCACTCATAGATCCTAGTTAGACGATCTTTTATAACTCTGTTTGCCTGCAGGAGTCATTATTTGCTTTGCAATTGTGATTTATATGTGTCACGGTTTATTTATTTTCTTTCAACATTTACTTTATATCTGTTTGATTTCCCTCACGTATAAGTCTATGTTGTGTACCAAATCAAAAGAATTGAGGGTGTCCTTTCTGTAGGATAACAATACCGTCCACAGCTGTCCTTTAGGACCAAAATAAGTTAAATCAGACTTGTCAATTGAAAATAGGCTTCACTATAGAATGGCGTTCTCCTCTAAAATGATTAATGATTGAATTATGAAATACTGCCTATATGCTGGGGTAACATTGGTCGACACATCACATAGTTTTTTAAGATATATATGTAATAAATATTTCAGAAGAAGAGGTAGCTGGAGAATTGGCTGTATGAGGCGTTCTACAATGACCCTTGTGAAACAGACTTTTTGCTGTACAAAAAAATAGATATGCATACTTTCGTGGTGTGATTTTGTTAGTTGTAAGCCGTAGAATTCCAGTATTTAAGGTATAAAATGCAAAAAGTAAATACATGAAAATCTTCGGCATATGTAAGCAATGATTATACCTTGAGGCTTTTATAATATATAATTTAATTTATAAAGGCTAAAATGTAAAACTTTCTGGGTTTTTTTCCCCCACTTTTTACTTTGTAATGCCAAATGATAGCTTACATAAATGGCTATGTTATAAGGAATGCCTTACTTGTCCTGAAAATATAATATATTATTTTGCAGGTACACTAAATGAGAATTTTGAGTTTAGGAAAATCATAGTAAAAATGCTGAAACTACCTGCGCCCTCAAGTTTTGAAGTTGAATTTTTCTCCTTAAGGTGTAAAAAATGTGTGCTGGATGCATAGAACAAGCGTTTAATGGTATGGACTATTGGTATACAGCTGTTCAAGAGCTTTCACACACGTATTAATAAGACACTAAGTAAAATAAGAGAATAGACAAAGAGTATGCAGTGCACAACAGTGAACATATTTCATAATGATAAAATGTTTCTGCAG